>JAEIII010016392.1:0-20509 GCA_018905755.1 Drosophila ohnishii | reverse complement strand
CTTGTAAATTAATCCATTTAAACGCTCATCACAAAATTGTATATTTTTTTTCTTGAAGTGCACACCCCCTTAACCCCTTACTACCCCCCTTCGTTAGCCCGCCACGCATGTGTTAATCTGCGTGGAGCACAATTAATTTTCTGCAAATGCCTGCCAACAGCAGCCTCTTCTCTGAGCCCAACAATGCCCGCCCCGAACGATCTCTTCGACGGGGTTTATATATTTTATTAATTACGCTCAAGTGCTCCGAAAGGCGGCAAGACTAGGAAGAAAAAGGGGAGGTTAGGTGGAAGGAGGAGACCCCTCTTCTCCGTCGGGGCTAATTACTGAAAAATCGGCAGTTGTCGTTGATTTTATGGTAAATTATTTGTCAGCAAGATGGAAGATGGCCAATGCCGTCTGACTGCCAACGACTGGCGACTCTTCAAAATATATATCTGTCTGCCTGTGTAAGCAGTGGGTTAAAGGAGGCCCGCCGAGGGGTTAAGGGGAACCAAGACTAGACAGATTTATGGCTGGCATTTGAAAGTTTATGTATAACTAAATGCGGTTTTGATTTTAGTTGCAGTTTTAAGTTGGTCGGCAGCTGCTACTTTGGCAAAAAGAAAGAAATTGTCTAGGAAAAGCCACTTACAGCATTTATTAGTTGGAAATTATACAAGTAAAATGGAAGTAAAGCTAAGAAAACAATAAATAAATAATAAGCCTTAAATCTAAGAAAATCCTACAAACCTTTAATTTTACTTCAAAAACTTGTTTCCCAGATGAGAACATCCTCGCACCTATAAAATCTAAGAACTCTTTAACCATTCTCTCTCCACCGATCCCAAGTGATCCCAACCGCCCCAAAGTATCCAAATAAATGAAGCTGTGCTCCATTTAATGGCCCCTAAATCAAGCAGATCACGCACTTGAAATAAAACTGTCACAGATCGCTAGAGAACATCGCCAGTTCTGGCCGAATAGAACCTGAAATTCACTTCGATTTAACCTTTCCCATATCCTATAAATACCAATAACGATTTCAAAGCGACATCGAAGGCAGTTCTCGTGGCAATTTATAGATACTTTCGATGGGCCGGCGGAGTTTGGGATCTCCCAATCACCAGGTCTTCGGGAGGGCCACCCAGGAGAGAGTGGTGGAAGGCCATTAAAGCGACTCCGAGAGTCCGGGTTCTTTTTATGATTGCCACTAATCAGAGGCATGCTTTGCATATTTCGACTAATTTTCATTAGCCGAATGGCTTTCCACGACTCTGTCTTTGTTTGTGTCGCTCTTTCTGTGGCATTTTTATGAACATGACCACAGATTTTCGTTTGGCCAAACACAAATGCGCCATAAATTGTCGGCTGATTAGTGCAACAATTTCAGGGCCATAAAACTTAATAAAGGCCCATAAAGACGGCGCTGATGCAGCTGGCAAAAGGATCTGCTAGTTAACACTCGAATGTATCTCATAGATACATACGTACGAGGTACCCAGCGAAACCCGGCAATTGGCCATAAAAATCAAATTGCAAATGTCTAAACGACTGTAAGCGACTAATTTTGCACAAGTTAATAAATTTGTTTCTCGATTTTTTTCTCCTTGTTTTGTGTGAGGAGGAGGAGGAGGGCAACACACAGATCGTGCTCCAAAAGCTGATCTTCATATTTAGTAAGCTGCAAATTATTACAGCAATTTCCAGACGCAATTTGCCAAAAAAAAAAAAAAGAAAAAAAATATTTACCGGCGAGAAAACGAGAAGGAAAACGGGTAAATTAAGAAAGACGAAGATTTTTTACTCTTTAATTTTATAATGATATAAATATTTAAACATAATTCATTATTAATGTAGACAAAAAGAAAAGGGGACAATAGAACCCTTAGGAGCACATTTGGATGACAAATAATAATATTTTTGGATAATTTAAATATTATAATTCATTTTTATAGTATTAATTTAATAAGAAAATATACACATAGGTTTTTAAGGGGTTTTTGTGTGCTTAAATACCTCATATTCTTTTTAAATACATAACCCACATTACGATATTATAACCCCTCCCTAAATAAGTGTATAAAAATGCAGTGCAACGAGCAGAACGCACAAGGAAAACATATGGAAAATTATAGTAATAAATACTTTCAGCGTGGCTTAGAGGAGGCACTGCGGAGGGGCAAACACTGGACGACACGCAGCCAGGCGGCAGGCGACTTGGACTTGGAGGAGGTAAATCTGAAGAAAAACGATAATGGCAGCACTAATAAATTGCGGCCAACATGTTGCATGCTGCACGAGTCCGGGGATGTTTTTCCCCTCTGGGGGAGCTCCTTTTTCCAATGGATTTGGATGCCGTTGCGTTCCAACTCTTCCATCCTCCTGCTCCTCGTTCCAAATGCACCTGAAGCCGCGTGACTCCAAAAACAAAGTAAGGCCGGGGCGTGCAATTAGAGTAAAAATTTTGCCATTCAAGCTGAGGGAATACGCTCTTACGCAGAGTGAGAAAAAAGGTCCTTGAAAAAATTTCAATAAAAATATTTAGGATGATCTTATTTGAATATTTTTAAGCAGAATGTTAAAACGATAAAATCTAAGATAATGAGTGAATATGAATGATAGTATAGAAAATATGTACAAATGTATATGAAAAGAAATATAAACAAATATTTTCGTAACCTTTTCTTTTTTATATATATTCTATTTCTTGTTTAACCGGTTATAACCTTACCAAAGTAAGTAAGTTTACCTTAATTCTATAAATTCCAGAACGTATTACCATTTCTCTAAATACCTTTCCCCCATTAAGGTTGCATCTCTATTTAAATCCTTATTTTCCCCCAGTGTAAATCGTGATGCAAATAACGCACGAAAAGGGGGTTGGGATGATGGCTCAAAAATACAAAAAAAAAAAAAGAGGGTCAGGCGGAGCTGAGCGGACCCCGAGGGACACTTATTAAAAACAGTTATTAAATGCGACAGGCAACGCGCTTGGAGATTTTCGGTGCGTACCCACCATATTCCATCCAACAGCCAACTCATACCCAAAGCCATATACCCATATATACCCATATATATACCCATTCCCAGTCGCAATTTGAACTCCATTTCGGACAAAGTCGTGCAATCCCCCGCGGCTTTGCACGTGTTCCTTCTCCTTCTCATATTTGTATTTGGATAAGGACATGCGTACGAGCGGCGTCGGCGTTTCCATCGACATCCAGAGCGGCGTCAGAGATGCCTGTAGCGCTTAGAGGTACAGTAAGCACTGGGAAATGAGAGTTATCTAATAATATATACTAAAATATATCTAAAAAAATATTTTAAAATATTTTAAAATATTTAAAAATATTTTTTACTTAAGAAACATTAGACATAATACTTCTACAAACTGATTCTAAGCTTCTTTGGTTTATTGTAGGGAATTCCTACTGTACCTCTGTTGTTGCCATTACAATATCATGCGGTTGCTCAGCGCGTTTCAGTATCGCAATATTGGATTTCATGTTTGCCACTTTTTGCAACGCACTGCGTCGTCGTCGTCGTCGTCGTTGGGCGCGGCTTTTGGCTACATTTTATGCTGATTACACGTCTAATCCTCAGCGTGTGCCGTCGTCCTATTGGGTTAATGGGCATCATGGCAGGAGGCAAAAGGTTTTCCCTGGAAGAAGGAGAGCCTGGCAGCATAGAATAGACATAGCCCGCCAGGCAGCTTCATTCAATGGCTATTTCGAGCCATTGATAGGTCTAGGCAAGGCTTTAATTGGATAAAGGGTGCCATAGAGTCACCAAAAATATTTAAAAGAAACCCCTGAGTAACAGATTACTAAAGTTTTCTAGGTCTTCTAGGGGCTTTGCAATTAAGAAGGTCGGATTTTGGGTTTTTATTTAAAGCTTTCTCAGAAAAAATAAGCCTTAAAAAAGTTGTGTTTTTTCATACAAATTAGATACCCAGAACCATATTATTTTTCTTGGAAATGGAAGCCTATAACACACTGGTTTTAATTAGAAAATAACCAAATTATATATTTAACCATCCTTTGATTTATTTTCAACATCGAGTTAATATATTTTCCTAGTTTTTTAAAACAAATAATAAATCCTTATTTCACTTAAGCTTCTCCAAAATATCGCAACATTTTCTAGACTAGAAAACTAATAAACTAAAATCAAGCTATCACCCTCTTAACAAAAAAATCAATCATTTCAACCCATTAAACCCTGACAAATTTAAGGAATTTTCCCTACAACTTTCCATTAATTTCAGCACCCTGTTTTTCCTGTATTATTTTCCTGCAAAAAACCGATGAAATTAAACGCTCGCTCGCCGTGGGATCACACAGAACCCAGACAACAGCGACAACGACGACGACGACGACGAAGATCCATCCGCAAGGCGACCAAGGGCACTGGCGTTTAATTGGAATCTTGGGCAAATATAGAAACAAATAAAGGCACGCCAAGAATCCAATAAATGTCCTGCGCTGCACGTGCACGCCGCCAGACGCCGTCGCCGTGGGATCGTTGCTAAAAAAAAAAAAAAAAATTCTGGAACGGCAATCGGAATTGCAAAGGGTATGGGTTTGGGAATGGGATGTTGGCTCTGCCGCGGCTGGGCAGCGTTAATTGAACGCTCATGAAATTGGATAAAATTGTATAGGAGAGAGGGGAAGCACACACACACACAATGCACTGTCACAACAATCGATTGTCCTTTTTGTGCCCGCATTTGCTGACATCATCACAAAGGGCAGGACAAGCGGCGAATCACTGGAATCACCACCACCCCCGTGGCTGCACTTCCGACTTCCGATGAGCTACAGTGGATGGGAAAGAAAAATGAATATATTTTGAATATTGTAAAAGTTGAAGAAAAGGACAATATTTACGGAATTTTTTAAGGTTTTATATTGAATTTATACATTTTGAAACCATTTCTTAAGGTTTTTTGTAGGTTTCCCCAAAGAAATTAAATAATTTTATAAAGAATCATGAAAGATAAACATTTTGAACTAAGAAATATCTTTTAATATTTGAGATTTTATTTTTCTAAAATATATTTTAATTAATACCACTGTCCTACGTGCTCAACTGGCTGTTCCGTTTCAAGATTCTGAATCTGAATCTGTTAAAACACGTGTTCCGCCGGAGACTAACCCCTGGAATCTGCCGTTATGCGGTGTGCACGTGTGTGGATTTTGTATTATCACAAGGATTCCGCCGACGATGCCACCGGAAGAAGCCTTTTTTTTTGCCGCAATGAAACCCTATATCATTGGGAAAAATCGATGCCAGACGCATCCTGTTGCCAGGGCTCGCCCACCTTTTCCGGTTGCTCCAAAGCCACCTTCCCCCAAGGTTGAGTGGGTGTTGCCCCCAACTGGTGGAGCAGACGCCATTGCTGCGCAGAGGAAAAACTCACAGAGAAATAATGGGGGAAAAGTGAGAGACACAGAATGAGAGACAGAGAGTGAGAGCTCCAAATGTGATGGAGACATTCTAGTGGAGTCATAGAAAATCTACAAAATCCCCTAAAAATGTCTACACTTGAGGACAAATCCCCTTTTAATTATATTTACTTTCTTCAGTGGGAGAAGGATTCCTAAAAGTCCTGATAAGTCTTATAAATTTCTATATTTTTTCTACCCTAAAGGAAACTATATTTCATCCGCCAATCCTTTGCTAAATTTATACTCCAATAAAAATATATAAATAACAGCCAAGCCAAAAAGGTCTGGCACCCAAGTGTCCCAAAAGTTTTCCTCCATCCGATCTGCGGACGGTTGAAGCCCAAAAAAAATCTCGGACACAGGCTGTCTAAACAATTGCCGGCGTCGATCTGTTTGAAAATTGTGTTCGAACAAACGTCGCATTAACGCAACATTTTCCAATTTTTTATGGCCATGCCAACTCCCGCCAGCCTTGTCCAACAGAGCTGCTCAGCTGCCTGTTATTCAACACGGCGGCGACAGCAGCAACCTCGGCACGGACTCTGCTTGGCACCCCTAACCCCTTGAGCCCCTCTAGCTTTTCCGCTTTTACCGCCTTAAATTGGTACAGAAGGAAAAATAAAACTAGGTAGAAAAATTTAAAGAAAATTATAACTTAAATAATAAATTTAAAAGAATTTCCTTTTAGGATTCATAAAAAAATTAAGCTTACTTATTATAATATTTATTTCTTATACCTTTCTTATATTTTAAAATTATTTCTATAAATTTTCTTTCAGTTTTCCTCTCCAGCCAGTCTGGGACTCAATCTCGGTCTCCAACTTGGACTCCAACTGCAGCTCTTGTCCAGTTATGCGCCAAAAGCAGTGCAGTCTCCAGCTGTGACTTGAACTCTTTCCAAACACGCGCACCTGCACAGCCTGTTGTCCCTCCCTGATCCACACTCTTCCCTCGAGTATTTTTTTATTTTTTGTTATTTTTATGGTCATTTGAAAGCGCTTGGATCGGCGTCCAGGAATTCCAAAAAAAAGAGCCAAGGCGGGCTATCTCGGCAGTCGTTTAGTGTAATCAGTGGCCAACCGTAGGAGGACATGGACAGGCGACTGGGCAAGCTAAAGGGGGGTCTCCAGAGGAGGTGCTATGGGGAACAGATGCATCTATGAATATGAATACAAGTCAACACTAGAGATCAATGCGATGAATGAATGAACTGGAGTTAGGTTAAGCTTTGTTTGGTTTTATTTAAACTTTATAAATAACACTTTAAATTGGGGAATTAATTACAATAATTTATATTTAATAACTTTTTAACCTTCTTCAAATTACACATGATCTTGGCTATATTTAAGCTTTCGTATCTATAAATATTCCAGATTAAAAACTCAACCTCAACTCCACAAATCAAATCCCACCTAAATAAGGACACTTCCAATGATCGAAATATTAACTAAACCAACTCCTGGTAGAGTCAAAGTTTTCCTCTGCCAAATAAAGCTATCGGCAATGGAAATCTTTGCATTCGGGTCAAAGATCCGCAAAAGCTGCAATCTTTATGCTCCACAAAACACACAAAAACAACATCTATTACCAGTAATCGGAGAGCTCCTTAGGATTCCTTCACTTTACTTGGATTCTTGGATTATTTGCTCCAGTTGGGAGCATCGATAACACATTCCAAGGCTCACAGATTGACCCTCATAAAGTCAACTGCCAAACGTTTAGAGATCTAAATCGGTTGAAAGCCAAGCAACAAACAGCACTGGCAACATAGATATTACCAATGCAGGAAACTCTTTCCAGGAAACTCTCTTTCTTGGCTCTGATTGTGTTGTGTCCACCTTTTTTTTGTAGATTTTCTTCTTGTACTTTTTGGGTGCCCAATTGAACGAGAGATTTATTTGCAGGCAGCCAACATGACTTGGTAGTTTTGTTTTGTGTGCATGTTGCTGTTGGCTGTTGGCTGTTGGCTGTTGGCTGTGTTTTGGCAGTTGCTAGTAGTCCTCGAAGATGAGATACTTGCCGTCTGATTAGCTGACACAGCAACAGCACAGCTCCGCCAGCAACTGCAGCAGCAACTGCAATATCAGCAGCAGCAGCAACAACAGGCCAAAAAGAGTGGGCAGCAGGCACTGTCAGGCTGCCAAGTCAAATCGTGTACACAATTGGCGCGACATGCAACATTATTCTCCTTCAGCAACTCCTTCTCCCGGGACCTGACCGAGGCCGTCGATCCCGATCCCCCAAGCCCCAAACCCCAAACCCCATTCTCCGGACTCCGGACTTCAGTTCCCAGTTCCCAACTCCCAGTTCCCTGTTCCCAATTCCCCATCCCATTCCCAATCCCGAAGTTGCAGCTGCAGCAGCCTGCAACTCCAATTGAAAGTGGCGCGGGCGGCTGCTCCAGCTCTGGACAGACAATTCAGTTTCAACACTAAAAACAAATTAAAGGAGATTTTCAATAACAAGGATAATTAGAAACTTAATATATTTATTCATAGAAAATATTAAAAATTCTTACATTGTTTTCTCAGACAAATTATCTTTAAAAATAGGTTAAAATATTGGAATAAATCGGTGGGTAAAATAAGCTATATTTCTAAGTACTTTCTGTGTATATCCCTTAATTAAAAATACGTTTTCTTAAATGAATATTTTCTTAACTAAATAAGAAATTATAGTTTTAAATAAATAAGGAATTTAGAACTAGAAGAAAACTATATTTCTAACCTTCAGTCTATGTACAATTCATAAAAACAACAAGATAGAATATTTCATTCTTTTACTAAAAGCAATAAATAAATATAAAAGATTATTTTTATTTAAATATTTTATTTAATTTTGTCAAGTGTAACCTGCATGTCCCGATCGCTCCGATTGGTAAACGTTTTGCAGCCTTAGTTTGACTTAATTTTCACCGTCCTGGTCGTCGTCGTCGTCGTCGTGGTCGTGGTCCTCTGGCTTTATTGTCTGCTCAGCTTTCGCTTCGTGATTTGCGATTTTATCGCATTGAAATGAAATAATTTGAGTTCAAAATGATGAAGTTAATTGTGTTTATTAGGCTGCCAGTCACACAGAGTTTTTTTTTCAGACAATGCAGAGTCGGAGTCCCCGGTGTTTTTTTGGAATCTCTGGTTTCGGGTTTTGAGCTGACTCACTTTGCCCCAGAGGCGCTTCCCTCCAAATGCAAATTCGTGAATTTATGAGCTGTGCCCCATTAAGTCATTTTAAAAGACTCTTTTTCCAAAGCTTGCCCCGGGATCAGCTGCAGCAGCAACAAGAGTTGCTTAAGTGCCAGCGACAACAATACGAAATCCAAATCCCAACTCCCAACTTGCAACTAGCAACTTGCAACTTGCAACTACTTACTTGCAAGTCCGATTCCAAGTCCAAGTCGTGTGCGATATTAATCGCTTTTGCTGAAAATGTCATGTCAGTTTTGTGTCGTAACATGATTACGTGGTGTTCGGCTCCGGAGGATATGGATATGGATATGGGTTGTGGATATGCGATGTGGCACGAACAGATGTTGCTGCTTTTGGTCAGGAGAAAAGCATGGAAGAAAGTCGAAAACAGCAGGGGAAATATCAATGAAAAGCGAAGAATATAAAGGTTGTCTTTATTTCTCTTAATAATAGAACCAAGGATACTTTGTACCTTAATATAAAATATTCAAAAAATAACTTCCTCCTGGGAACTGACTCTATAAAGTTGTATCTCCCTCCTCCTCCCTAAATTTATTCCCATTAAAAATCTGATTCATTCTCACATTACCCAATCTTAATGAAATCAAAAGCGCATTTTACATAACTCAGCAAATCCGGAAACAAAGGCAATCAACTGGAAGCCAGTGGCAATCATTATTTTGTTAAGGGTGGAATCTGCCAGATTAATGCACATTGTGCCCACTGTACAGTGGCAGAGACAGTGTCTGGCCCAGCAGATCGCATCTTCAGGGGGTTAACTGATGATGAGTAAGTTCGGGATTTGGGATGTTGCAAAGATCATATCGGAACACGAAAAACGCTTGTCAGAGATGCTCTTAATGAGCAGAACGCTGCCTCGTGTTGCTTTTGTAAAGGTCACGTGTGGCACAGCCCTTCCTCCTACTTTTTCTTTATTTTTTTGTATTTTTTTGTTTTTTTCTGACGGTGTCAAGTGGTTGGAGGAGAGACTTTATGGGTTGTTGGGTTGTTCTTTCATCAAATCACAATCTGGCAGCTGGTAATTATATGGGGATTTTAACAGAAACTTTTTCAGGTTTACAAAGAAATAAATGTAAGCTTATGGTTAATTTTTAAAAATTGTAAGGCTCTTTTTTTGAATTTTTTTTATAATTTCAATTTATATATTTATACTTATGTCCTTCCAGGATATTAAAATTTTAGTCAGGAGCTTGCAACGAAGTAAAAAAAAGTTATTTCCGACCCATCATTGCTTTGCATTTCTCTATTACCAAGTTTCTTAAAAGTTAGTTAAAATGTTTAGAAAATGTCACTCGTTTATTGAATATAACCCTCAAATCCTTATACATTTCAATAGGTGGCTGTTTTAATATATAGCCAAAAAACCCAATGACATTCCAGCTTAATATCCGTAAAAAATACCTTTTAACCAACGAAAATTGCTGCATCTGGTGCCCTCTATCCTTGATTCCCACCGCAAACCTTGTCGAGCTGGCTAAAGCCCAATTCCTGTTACCAATCCAAGCCCAGGGTGCACTTAAAGTTGAGCCAACGAAATGCCTTGCATCTGGTGTCCACAGAAATCGATTTCTTAGCTTTCCCAGGCAACAACCCCTTGGGGTTTTTTTGGTGTTGGAGCCCATTTTCAACCCCTAAAAAGTAACAGCTTTTGTGGAGACTTTCAGGGACTCTCTCTTGCTGGCTAAGAGGCCTCTCTGGAAAGTGCATTTTCCGTCTGCGCATGAAGGCAGCCATTTTGAATTGATTTGCATAAAAATTCACAGAGAGAGAACGAGCATGCAACCCCCAAATAAAATTATGTGGCGCCCCTGTGTAGAGACATTTTCCTATTGATTTTTCCTTGTGTGGCGCCCACCTTGGCGCTGCCTTCTTTGGCCATAAATCCATGCCAAAAAGACATTGCATTTCTATACTTTGATTTTTATGCAAATGGGGAAACTGAAACGAGGCAGAAATTGTCTTCGAATTGCGGTCTCTTGGCCGCGGCTGAGGGGTTCAGGCCACGTGCAACTGCCGTCAAAAGGAGCGCCTTCAGATATAGCAAAAAAAAAAATGGTAAGAAAAACAAACCAAAGTGAACCCAACTCACGATCACGAAATACACAAAAGCCAAAGCTCCTGAAATTATCATGACCCCGGCATGGCAATTGGGTCAAGCAGCGCTTGGCGACATTTGTTCGCTGACACAACACACGAGCTCAGGGAGTGGAATATGGCCAAAGGAAGGGGTTATTCACTGTATATATATACACACACGATTATATAGCAGAGAGGGGTACATGCATTTCTGACACGTGGCTTTAGGAATTCGAGGCAGCTGCAGCCGTTCGTTTCCGCTGCCCGTTGCGTTCAACTTTTACCTGTCTCCCCACAGGTCACACTTAACTAAATTCTATATTTTTAAGCCAAAGAAAATTTTTAAAATTTTAAAAATAAAATGAAATCAGGAACAAGATTTCCGAATATTAACATTAGTAGTTTATTTAAGTTTAACGATACAGAAATTTGAAGGATACAAGAATGCTGTATTACAAAAATTCTATGAGAATATAAGTAAATTTTTGTATACTTATTTTTTATGATTTCTAGTTCCTTTTACTTCACTATTTATATCAAATATATATCTTAATTGTATAAAAAATTCATATAACCAAATTCTATGACATTTTTTCAAGTGTCCAGTGCTCGTTCTAATGAGCTCCGATCCCAGGGATCCCAATGCTGACTCAGTGCACAATGTCCCCGCCACGTGACTGCCAGCCTTTTCTCTTTCCTGTGGAAAGTGGGCGTGTGTCTGGTTCCGATCAACCACCATTACCATGTGTAACCATCGCTATATCCCACAGACCTTTTGCCTAATTGACGCACGTCCAGGTCGTGTGTCGCCTCAACTCTCCCGTCGCTCCTATGCAAACTTAATTGACGCATTTGTTTGATTTGAACGGTCATGGGAGAGGGACCGTCGACGATGCCGCCTCCTTGTTTTGTCCTAGAAAAGAGCGGCGCAATCAATTTACTTGATTGGGTTAGCTCCCTTTGGAGAGATTGTGCACAAATTGCCCAACAAAGTGGAGAAGAGAATGGCCCGGAGAAGGAGCAGTGCATCTCTAATTTGCTCGAAGGCTACCGAGATTCAATTGCCTCGTGTTTGGGCATAAGGTCACGTACATAGCGGGGGAAATTATGCTGATGGAAAATCATCATTCTTTTGTTTCTCATTAATTGGAAGAGAAAATAAGGGAAAGAGGGTCGGGGTCAGATGCTAAAAAATGTAAGAAGCTTACAAATTGTGGAAAAAAGTTGGGGAGTTTGCTTGGGAATAAGGTTTAGGGATATATTCTTAAATTAATTATAGTACTAGAGGTTTTAAAAGATTTTCGCATACAATTTTTACCTATTTTAAAAATATATTATACAGGATTCCAAATAAATTACAAGGGGTTTTCAATCACTGTTAAAGATACCTTAAAAATGTATTAAAAACTTCGAGGTTCCAAATTTAGTATACATCTTATGATGTTACATTTTCCAGAAAAGTTTTAAACACATTTACAATGGATTTAAAAATACTTTTAAATCCCATATATATTATTTTATATTATTAAACATTAACACTTGATTTTACTAACTTGCCGCATTCTTAAGTATCTTTAGAATCCCTCTTTTATTTTCTTGTTTAATTAATTCAATAATCAAGCACTCAATCATCTTCACTAACATACAAATATTTAATATATATTGCATATATAAACGATTAATTAGATAAAGCCAGCATTTAATAGCAACTTGGCAGTTTACACAAGTGGCTGAAGCACTTTAGTTTAATCAATTCGTTTAAGATTGATATTCTCTATAAAATTAGTTGATTAAGTATTCGTAGCTAAGAACTATAAGCAGTATTAATTTATTTCGAATTTTTCAGACAGCTATGTCATCTTTTTCAATATGAATTTCGGGGTGATGCCATTTTCACACCTGCATATAAAATACAAGATGTTCGAGATGCATCTCAGGCCAAACCATAACCATTGAAGCAATCCCTGTTTCCGCATTTACCCCATCTTCTCGTGTTGCAATCCGCAGGTGTCTAATCCAACGGCTGGCCAAGATTTGTCACCTTCATTGTGCCAGACTTTAGGAGACTTAACGCTGCTTGGTGTCGGCACGATGTTGCCCCCTATTGCCCCTGTGGCAACTGACTCTGGGGTGTTATCTTTATTTTCGTATCGAATAAATCATAACTTTTGCACCTTTGAGCACGACAAACGGGCTAAGCAGACACACTCCCCCTACTTATATAAGAAAAGTTGACCAAAGAATAAGAATGCTAATAAAATTTTTTTTAAATGTCTTTTCTTGCTAAAATTAATAAATTATATATAAGAAAGTTCTCTTATCCCCCGCCTTCTATTAACCCAAATTAAATTCACAATTATGTGACAGTTCCTTAAAAGGCCGTCAACTGGCTGACCGATTTCCTGCTGTGGCTAATTATAATTATGTAAAAAAATACGAGACAGACAAGGCGTGGCTATTTTTAAAGCTCAGACAACGAATACTTGTTTTGTTGTCGTCGTTGTTTTGGCTTAATTGCAGCCCGATTTGTTTATGGGCCAGAAGCCATCAAATGGACCCACCAAAATGGCCAAAGCCTGAACCAAACACGCATTCAAATCAGGCCCAGACGGTGGCTCGTTGACACTGAAAATGATACACTGCTAAATCATATTTAAATTTAGAAATAATAATTTTATTATAAAAAGAATAAGGAATATATATTTACCTTTTTATTCATTTTAATATTTTTAATATACTTACATACTTTACTAACTTAAAACTCTTTTTAGATGATCTCAAAATATCTAAAAAGCTGCTAAGAAAATGTACAAATATTTATTTCCAGTGTTAAGACACTCACGATTAGCTCCCAGACCGATCGGCCACATTGGGCACCAACTACAAGGCACGCACAGCAACACGAAAAACACAACATCGGCGACATCGTTGACATCCGGAGCTGCCCTGGCGCATGACAATTAGAAAAGGTTCGGCCACAGGGGCTTAGACACAGAGCCGAATGAACAAACGCCCCCGCATTGGATTGGGTCGGCATTTGGGCCCAGTTAAGACATTCACCAAGAGTATCTCAGACAATCCGTGGTTTCCAATCGCTTGGCCAGACAGGCGAACAGTCAACGGCGAATGAATCCTAGCCTGCCGCCCGCCTTTGGCTCTAAAAGTCTATGCAAATCGATCGATATGCGAAAATGTTTTTTGCCACGGATTACAGTGACTACGTATAGTATATCTACGCTTATGTACTTGCACATGTGTAGCTGCGCCTTAACAGTTTGTGGAGATTTCAGTGAATCCTTCTTTGGGTGGAATTTATACGTGTTTTTAATGAGAAAAACATATAAAAATTGTTGATAATATTTAAAAATATTTTAGGTTCTATGATAAATATATATTGAAAATAAAATTTCAAGGAATTATGTATAAATATTTTTAAATGATATATATTATGGGTTAAACTTGGTTATAATCAAATAAATCAGTAGAAATTCTTTTAGTTTTTGTTCCTATTAGTTTTATTTATGTTATAAATCGATTTTTATAACTACTCTTATTTGTATAATTCAAAATTCCTTTTTTTATACTTTCTCAAGAGTCTAGACTCCCGACTTTCTATAATTACAAATATCCACCCCGCATTTCTAGTTGCCAATTTTAAGGACTTCCCCCTTTTTAAGCTTGGCCCTTTCTGTGGCAATTAAGCATCTGCACTTTGGCTATTCAAATATTTGCCTAGTCAGCGGGGGGAGGGAGAGAACAACACACTTAAAATGTCAAAAATTTTGACAGCAACGCCCACCTACACACACCACACACACAGCAGCAGCAGCAGCACACCCCCCGCAAACAAACACACACGCATTTAACAAGAGCGCCAAATTAAGCCATAAATTTAGACGCCTTGGACCACCAGCCAAGTGGCAAAGTCTCGGCTCCAAGAGATCGGGAGTAGGGATGGGGGCCACCGCCGCCGCAATGCAGGGAGCCCGGCAGCCAGCCAGGTCCAAGTTGTCGGCAAGTAAAACGCCTCTGCAAGTGTCTTGTTTGGGGATCGGGGATCCCTCTCTCCCATCTCTCGCCCAGCATCTGCAGCTGCGTTGGAGTGCCTGGAGTCCTCCGAACTCCCCATTTCGACCCACAACAACTACTCAACCCACTCACTCGCTTAATACAAAAATTCAAATTTAATTAGTCTTCAAGTGAAGAAGTAATATTTGTACAATCTGGTAAATTTCGCAGCTGCATCATCTGCATGCCTGCAAGGAAGTGGGAAGTGAAATTGTTGGGGAGGGGGAATGGGAATGGGAATGGAAACGGGAATGCTTTTGAAATGGGGGAATGGGAATGGAAATGAGAATGAGAATAGCGAATGGAATGGGGACAACGACTGCGTCCGGATGACGACTCCTTGAGTGAATGCCTAGCAATGTTGATATAAAACTGTTGTGCAGCAAGTGGGTTGAACACTGATAATAATAATGGGTACCAGAAATTGTAGGGATTAATATATTAAAGATATTAAATTAAAACTGTAATACGAACTATGCTTCTAGAAGGCTACCGAAAAAGGGGAACATTTTCTATTAATAATCAAACTAATTTTTACTTTCTACGAAGCTAAAACATATTTTTAAAACGCTTTGTTTATATTGTTAAAAGGTGTCTAAGAGGCTTATTTATAAAAAAAAAATATATTTTCTATTTAGACTAGAAATTAGATAATTTTATTTATTTTTAATATTTATTTTTAAGACTTTTTTACAGTGCTTCCCACATGATTGGCCGTTTGTCCGATTGCAACTGCACACATCTGCATTCCAGACGAGTCAACGGCAAAACGGCATCGGCAGACACCGCAGCAGACACAGCCGCAGCCTGAATACTACAGATATACTAATACTATATAGCTGGGATCCAAAGCCGTGGCCAGACCCAGACCCAGACCATGTGGGATTATGACGCGACGCAGGCACTTGAGGAGGGGCAGTCAGTGCTCAAGTCAATTGCAGTTTTGTCTGCCACAGCCGCCGACTGCAGCTGATGCGGATGCTGATGATGAGTTCTTCGCAGCAGCAGCCATCTCCATCTGCAGCTCCAACTGCAACTCCTTTCCGCTATCCATGGGATGGGTTCTTGATTGGCTGCGAAGACGCCTCCGTTTGTGCCGATGCAGCGGTCGCGACCCCACAACATCGCGTGTGACATTTGCTGCCCCTGCAATTGCAACTGCAACTGCTGCTGCTGCTGCAATGTTACTGCTGCTGCTGCACCACATTCATTAGCAGCCACTAAATGTTCGCTTAATCATTGCCCCCCCTCTTGCCAGTCTGTCACAGTCACTTCCCGGGTGATGGTTTACACGCAGAAAAATTTTAATAAATGTAGTTTAAAAAACCTAAAAGGTTAAGAAAGTCTTTTGGCTATTATGGAAATTTTTTTAGAATTGAGAATAAGATAAAAATATAATAAATTATTTTTTAATTCAAAGCTGAGCTCACAAATAAATAAATGTATATACAAAGGTCGCTATTCCAAAAACAATGCCATAAAAAAAGTTATAAAAATGCGTGTCTAGTTATCCTGATGATTTTCCATTTATTTATTGTGGATATTACTTTATAGTGTTTTATTTTAAGTTATTTTACATAATCTTAGAATCTAGTTTATACATTAAGATCCCTTCTTCTCTTCTCAGTGCACAACTCAAGTGTCTCCCCAGTGTCGGAGTTGCGAGTCCAAAGTTGGAGTCGTCTTTGGAGTCGCCTCGGATTCACAGTGGATGGCACTGTCTACAAATTGCCATTGGCGGCGGAGCTTGTTGCAATCTTAAGTGAATTTATGTGGCAATCTGGTGGCGTCTCCGGCCTCCAATTTCTTGGTCACTCTGCCTGCCACAGCCCATGATGACTTCAATTAATCAGCTTAATGCGCTGTGCGAATGTTTAGGACCGAGATTGCAGGTTCTCGGTTCTTGGATTAATCGCAGAGCATAAACAGGATTCTAATTGGGTTTCCTTAATTTTTTATGAATACTTGAAAGTAATTAAAAGAATTCTAAACTTGATAAGTCATTAATACTGACGTTGGTTCTTATTAACTAATTACTTACCTTAATAAAAAATTCTTAGAAAATAGAAAAAACACTGTACCATTAAGTAATAATTTTTTTAAACATTTTTTACAGCATATTTATCAATTTATCTTATCAAAATATTTATTAAAATGTTTAAACTTCGTATCCCAGTCTCTTAACTATTTATCTTCTAATTCGAAAGTTCAACTCTAAACACCTGTTACATTTTACTGCCCCAAAAAAACCGAAAGTATGTAGCTCTCGCACACAAAAGGTTATGTCAGATTGTGAAAGGTGTAAGGCATCCCCCGACCAACACCAGCTGCAGGAATTATATGATTATATAGACTTCACATCGCATCGCAGCCGGCAGCTGGCTGAAATAATTCGCCAAATACGCAGGTCGAGCAACGCGAAAAAAAGCATCTATATATATTTGAAATATCGGTCGGATGGCCATATAGAGGCTGAGACAGCGCCGCCGCATGCCGCTCTATATGGCGGTGGCAGGTCGGATCCGATCCGATCGGATCGTTGGATCGTTGGCCAACTGCTCGCTCGATCGCCCAGTGCTGACCAATTTGGCACTGGGGCTTTTATTTATTTCATTTTCCCATTTTGTGGCATCCACATGTGTCCATTGACAAAAAAACAACGCACTTGTCGGTCGGTAAGTCGGTTTGGGCGTGTTTTATGCACTTGTCGCAGCTCGTTGCATTTGTTATTGTTGCCTCAACATGGCCAACAAGTTTGTTAAATGTCAATTTTGTGTCAAAACGCATTTCGAATGTGCCGAAAATTGCCAAGACAAAATTATCGAAAAATGTTCAGTTTGAGCAAGAGAATCGAAAACTGAATCGCTTTTCCCGCTGCCACTTTAATTTAAATTTAAAATTTAAAGCTCATAACACTGGGCAAAGTGTCCCCAAGAGCCAGACCATTTCGTGGACCATGGCTGATCATAAAATATGACACGTGGGTTATATCAAGAAGCCATAAACAAAGCTAAAATATTGAGCAACACTTGGGGGAATATCACACAAAAAATTTAAGAGTAAATAGGAACGATTTTTTGGGTGTTTGAATGGGGAAAAGTAGGAGAATTTGTAGTGCCCTTTCTTAACTAAAATAAAACTAGAATGAATAGCAAATTAGGGTTTTTAAATTTCTATATAAATTATGGTGAATGTTTTAATGTTTGGAGTTAGATAAATATTTTTAATAACTCATAGTTAATACTTATATTTATATATTCCATAATCCCCCTTGAGGTGAGTGTATAAAACAACAGATGGAACACGCCTTGGACTCGAAATAGATCACAACACACATTTTAACCCGTTGGCATCATTAGCAGCTCATATATGAGAGAAGGAGACCCACCTCCTTCTGGTTCTCCCCTTTAAAACTACAGAGAAAAAGAAAAACAGTGACATGTGGGAACCAGGCGGGGCACTCCCCTGATCCGCTCTCCGATCTCCAGAAATAGCGTGTTAATCGCGGCACGCTCATCTGCAACGCGGGATCTTGATTTCCACTTCCGATTTAACTGGAAATGCATAAAAATCTTCCCTTTTTTTCGGTACCGTGTGTGGTTTTCCCCCCTTTCTTTCGACAAAATTTCCGCCTTATCCCCCGCGTTTTTGACTTGGGGCATGCCTCTGTCATGTGTGCCAAATGTGCAGCTGCAAGAGGGGGCGGCAGCGGAGTCCGATCGACTCTGGATACCTTATGTTTGATTTCATAAATACACCAACGAATGAATATATATATCTATATGGTAACATGTAACAGATGCGCGCCATATTGCGGCTACGTCTACGTACGGATCACGGACTATTTGGACTCCGGACGGCGGACGAATGGACTACGGGTAACAGACCACGGTTTGCCGACTGCCATTGTTTATGAACTGCATCCGCAGTCAATAAAACATATACATTTTGATACTTATTCGTATACAAACAGCCAAACGAACACACGGCGGCCTTTGATCAATTTTCAATTTGGAAGGAGTGCTGCGGGTGTAGTTTTCCATTTTCCATTCCATATTGATTGATTAAGTGTGGCGGAAAATTATAATGGATAAATTCCCAAGGAAATTTTGGTTCAATTTAAGGTGTTAGTAGGTGTTTCAGGATTATTAGTTGCCAATATAAATGGGGAAATATATGTGTATAAAAATATAATATTAAAAAATATATTTTACCAGAAATAAAGGTAGTAGTATATCTCTGAAAATTAAATTGTAATAAATAAAGCAACACTTATAAATTATAATTCCAATTTTCTGCTTACTAAAGTCCTTATTGTCTTTAATAGTTAACCTCTGTGAGTACTAAAAACCCTCAAAGTTGCCTTTAACCCCTGGCACTGCTTCACGAACTGCAACGGATGCAAATCCACGAGCATGCCAAATTGCCTTACAGATGTGGCCAAAAAGGCGGCCAATCAAAGGTCTCACAGTGCAGATCCCAAAACCAATCCACAAATCCCAGATCCCCCAAGCCGGCGCTTCAGGTTCAAAGCGAAAGACTTTAAGCAGAACCAACGTAGCAATATTAACCAAAACGAACTGAGACAGGGCCAAATACATTTCGATGGTCAGGCCAAAACCTTTCGAACTTTAAGTCAACTGCGAAAAATATTTTGTATATACTTGCCTTAAATTATAAAATTAAGTTCATAAGGAAACAATCATTTTATTTAACATACAGAAATATTTAGAACTTGACATTCATAGCAAATATATTATTATTAAGATCTTCTTCATACTTTTTATAATTAAAATGTTTTAAAATTTGTTTTTAAATACATTAATTCTTAGGCCAAATCGATAATTACTAAAGTTATTGCATGGCTTAATTTAGGTAATTTTCGGATTTTTTCTTATATTCAAACACTTTCCTAATTGTTTATAAATCACAAAAGACGTACAAAAAATATTTAACCATTAATATCATTCAAGAAATTATTCAAATAATTATTCCTTAAATTCAACTAATTTTTAATTATTACCTCAGGTATTTTTTCGTCTGTGTAAGGATATTCATTGCTGGCAAATTGCGTGAAGCGGCGAATTATGTTTATGGCTTTTTTTTTGCTCGACGACGATGACGACGACGGGGGCGTCCAGGAAGGGGTCAAGGAGTTCCGATGTCGAAGGGGTTAAGGGAGCGGCGCTGACCTTGTTGGAACATCAAAACCATATTATTGGCATGCCGACATGACCGACCGACCTGCTCTCCTCCGGTTCCGCGCAGGGGATCTTTAATTTTGGTTTTGTTTTTGAAAAATTGCACAAGTTAAAAACCATTTCATTGCACTTACAGGGTTTCACTTGCCGCCAACGGTTTCATCGGTTGCGGTCCGCTGCTGCCATTCGATTTGTTGTTATTTCTGCCAGCCAGCCGCTTTTCATATTTTTCTTTCTTTTTTTTTTTATATTTGTTGCCAGCGAAGGCAGCGGCTGCATTGTGTAATTTATACGCGTCGAGTCAAAAATGAAGGCACTCCAAGAAATGTTCATAAAAGTATTGAGTATGTTTTTTTTTAATTTGTAAACTTATTTCTAAAAGTAATATGTTTTATTTTTAATTTATACATTTAAGTAATTTCTTTTGCTCAATGAGATCGGTTAGGTGAAGGTAGGTCAGTAGGCAACCTTCGTATCACTTTTAATCAAAAGTAAAACAAATCTAGAAAATTCTTTTAAATTAAGAATG
>JAEIII010016372.1:0-12568 GCA_018905755.1 Drosophila ohnishii | reverse complement strand
TTTTTTGTAGATTAGAAAAAATAAAAATTACACTTGTCGACAGATAATTAAAATAATCCCACAAGAATGGACCCTCGGTAATTTGAGAACTATTTTTCCTAGACAAGAAATTTTAACGGACGAAAGAGTGTTCCAGTCTTGAGGATTTCTTCTTTCTTATATTTTTTTGTCGACCAATGTTATTGTACCATATTAGGTTTTTCTGGGAAGCCAAATCCAAATACAACCACAGCAAACAAGCAACTATACATATTTTTGTATGCATGTTCGTTCAATATTTAACAGTACAATTATGTATATATATTTACATCTGTATAAATATGTACCCAAGAATGTATTGCAAAGATAAATAAACTTTCCACGAGTCCCAATTGCAGCGGCTCCAATGGGAGTTTCAGTGTGCTTAAAAAAAAATAAATAAAAACAAATCAAACCAAAAACGATTTTTCATTTTTTACTGAGCAGAAATATGTAATGAGAGAATTGTAATGCAATATGGATATTCTTATAAGAAAAGTAAAATGTCTTTTTTATTTTCTTGTACATATCTGTCATTAAAGGTCGGTTAAACCTTAATTCGGCGGCATACACTAAGGTCCACTCTAATGTTCCCATATCTGCAAATACATCCATAAGTAAGCGTATGTGTGGGTGAATTTTTTGCATATATGTATGTACAATGCACTTTCATTTCTCGGCCGAGGTTTAGAAAAAAAAAAATGAGATCGGCTATGTGTGTGTGTATATATGGATTGTATAATGTATACGACTTGGATGATTGTGGGCGCAAGGCGTTCTCAGCTCGCTTTCACTGCTACTCACACATACAAACATTCGTCAGAACATTGAAATGATAAAATGGAAAGAAGCTCCCGCAAAAAAGAGTGCAAGTGCCCAAGAGAGAGAGAGAAAGCGGGAGAGAGGAACCGTGCTTAGAACGTTTTGCTTCGTGAGTGCTTCGTGTGGCGTCCGTCGCGTTGAATGCAATTATGGTGGACGGGGGTGGTGGCGGTGGGTGAAAAGAGGGGGTGCGATGAACAATGGGGCGAAAAACCACTTTGTGTGGCAATAATTGATAACTTAAAAAAGGCGTAATATTTTTCGATTCTGTTTTTTCAAGATAGTTTATTTAAAAATAATAGACATGGTCTTTCCGTATTCAAAGGATTTAATTTTTTGTATTGTATTCATATTGCAAAATAATAAATTGGTCGTTTTAAAATCTTTCTATATACTTTTAAAAATTGGTTTTGGCCAGAAAAAGGGACCGTTTGCCCCATAGTGCGATGTTCGGTGGTGCTGTGTGCGTGTGTATTTGTTTTGTTGCTGGCTCACTGGGGCTCGTTCGCGCGTCAATTCAGTCTGTGTTACAGTTACTACAACGATTTCAAGAACTACGGACGTTTCACACGGCGCTCGCTGGTGGCGCGTGCTACACAATTGAGTAACGACGGGCAAGGGAAATTTCAGCAAAATAAAAACAAAAATAAAAAACAACAAAAAAAAAAAACGCAAAACGAACCAAACAAATACGGAACACGGAACAACACAACTAACTAAATGAATATATTAAATGGCAAATAAGTAAATAGACGACACGCACACACATCAAATCGACAAACAAAATAAGAACACACGCAGAATTGAGGAGAAAATCATCACAATTGTAACAACTGAGTCATTATACAACTCGCCAGCGCCAGCCAGTAAACGAAAAATTAAAATAAAAACAGCCAGGAGCGAACCCGCATGTATAACCAGCGTCAGAAATAAGTTATCATCGCGTCGAATCGGCACCGAAATTAACATTAGTGCCCATTAGCAGCAAGCATCTGCAGCAGCCACCCAGTTACATCGGTATATTTCTGAATTTGTCTAAATACGATTTAAATATATTTTCCCGATAACGCCATAGCAGCCAGCGCCTGCATTTGTGTTTGTGTGCGCCTCTGTGTGGGTGTGCAAGAAGAAGCGAAAAAGCTGAAAACTATTACCCCACACATGCAAAGGAGTCGGAGATGGAGTCTCGTCGCATCTCCACCTGCCTCTCGTTTTCTCTCAGCCGTTCCACTGCGTCTCGTTTCGTTTCGTATCGTCTCGTTTTGTTGTCGTTATCACACGCTCACTAGGGCAGTAGAGCTCGCCAGTGCCGAAAGGGACAGCTGTTCTGCAGCAATGTGGGTGAAGTACGACCTTAGCTCCATCACCACCAGCTCCACCCCGTGTCCTCTCCCTTTAGCAGCTGTGTGTTTGTGTGTAACCGTCAGTTCTCTTCCGTCGCAACGATCTCGCAGCTCAGCTGATGGTCTTCCGCTACCTTAAGCTTTCCTTGCTAGTCCAACGGGACTCGTGTGCCCTTCGTGTAACCCTTTGTCACAAATAACAGTAACTAGAGAGGGAGAGCAGCGAAACGTAGATATAACTTAAAATCTATTGCAGTGTATTTATACATACATATAAGAAATGGGTTCCCATAATAATGATGTGCTAAAAAGCGTTAGATGCGAAATGTGGTAAACAATACAGTGCACACACGATAAGCCAACTTTTTTTAGTGTAAAAAAAAAAAAAACGTTTAGTTGTATAATAATAGGTCGAAACTAAGAACATGGACGTAATTGTATTATTATTCTTTTTTTTTAATATAAAAATATAAACAACTGAAGAACTCTAATTACAAGCTCACAGTTTTCGAGCTTGAATGTTTATATGCGTTGAATACTGTTGAATGCTTTCGAGTAATGCATTTCCCCATTTTCAATATAATATAGGCGAGAGCGAATCGCAATTCGATTTCGATTGTTGCAACATGCTGGCGACGAAACCAGGAGGTGAAGGATGGCGACTGCAGCTGTTTTTGCATTTTTTGCCCGTGCCGAAATCAAATTTCTGACCAAAGGCATTTGGCATTTCTTTGCGGGCTCTGCAAGCAGTACGTTCGTTCGCTCAAACACAATAAAAAAATAAAAAAAATACCCGAAAAACCAAATAGAAAAATAGATATTGCGCTGACACACACCCACACAGATACACAGACAAGTTCGTGTATATTTGTCATTTTAATTTTCGTGCGCTGTTGTGCTCAGATAAACGAACGAGAATCATGTGCCAAAATTTTGTTGCTCCGTTTTTTTTTTCTATTTTTTTGTGTGTGATTTGTGACGTAAAACGGCTAGCAATTTGACGTTGTGGCTAAATATGAACAGCTGATTTTGTGTTTTTGTGGCTCGTGATGACGGCGGAATATGGAATTTCTAATTGCGGAGGAGAGCCGTTACCGTTACCATTTGACTTCCGGCAGTGTTTTCTGTGCTTGTGAAGAAACCGAACGGAATATAAATTTGGCAATTGCAGTGCAAGACAGCGGGGAGCTGAGAAAAACAAGGGAGAAAATTTCAATACACACACACAAACACACACGCACATACAAATACAAATATACGCCCGCGCGGTCAGCTGTTTTGTGTTGTTCTTGAGTAAAAGTTGTAGGAAATTCGGGGCTTGAACGCCAAAAAACATACACAACAACCGTGTCCGTGTCCGTGTCCGTGTCAGTGGCTGTGTGTGTGTGCTTGGGTGTCTGCCAGCGAGCTCTCCCACTCTCCTGCTCTCTCCACACGCCTCTCTTTGGAGGGAAATGAGAGCTGCGTTTGCTCCAAGCCTGCTAGTCTGTGGGAAATGCTGCTGGCATGAAGTACAAATAACTCGATGTGTTTGTGTTCGAAGATCTTGTTGTAAAATAAAGTGGCTGCACACACGCTTATGTATGTAGTAGCTTAAATTGCATATATTGGGGGCATGTGACGGTGTGTGAGTGTAATTTCCCGCGACATTCTAACACGGGAAAATAACCTAAAAGCATTATGCAATGTACATATCAAAATGTGAGCGTAAAGCGAGCGTAGGTTGAATGCAGCAGCAGATCTATGCAATGTATATTTTTTGTGCCATTTATGTAACGGTCCGTTCTCTCGCGCTCCCGCTCCCGCTCCCGTTCTCGCTCGTACTTCTTCCGCTGTGCTCAGCTGACATTACTTGTCAGAAAACGGTAAACGGCGGACAGTTTGCTCTGCATTTCGCCCCCTCAGTGGCAGTGGCAGTGATGTAACGGCATTCTCGCTCCGCTTTTACTACGACATGTGAACTGGATTACACAGTGCTAAAAGGGGAAGCAAGGCAGTCAAATAAAAAACGAAAGGAAAAAGGCAAACCGAGCACGATAGATTGACACACGGCGAGACGAGCGTTTGTATACCACAGTGACTGTGTGTGTGTGTGTGTGTGCAAGAACAGTGGCGTATGCAAGGGGGCGCATCCTCATTTAAATTTATGCACAGACAAAGTTATTATCTCACATCAAGTTGTATTTAAATATAACATATTTAACTTTTATCATATCAATCCTCAAATTTCTTAATGAATATGTAAACATTTTAATTTGATTTCCATATATATTTATATATATTCCTTTATACATTATATAAATATTTCCTTCATTTGGATATAAACAAAGCCCCAATAATTTCATTGCACTAAATCTTTTATGTTTACGAGCTCTAGAGATAAAGAACTCCCCCTAAAAAATAACGTATACGCCCCATGTGCCCCAGTGTCGTTGCGCAAAAACCTGTGCCGTGCTCACCCGCTTAATTATCTTCAAACAAAACGGGGCAAATTGAAGGCTGCAAGTAGCCGTACTCCAAATGCCCTACTCATTAGAGAGACATGCACATCGACAGCTTAACTTAATTGAATTAAATGTTCCTAATTGGAAGACAAAAGCACTGTGCCGAACGAATCGACGTGCCATAAACAATAAAGGCCGCACATGTACACACACACACACACGTTCAGATTGACGATAACAAGGGAATCATGCTATTTCACATCGATATGTGGTCTTACAGTGATTTCAGCTTTGATCGAAAATCAGAGTGGGCGCTGTTTAGCACATATCTCTTTTGTATGCATTAGGCTCATGTCTATATTATGCCCGATATCTACGAACGTTTGCTAAGATAGCTTTAAAATGTGTTACAGAAAATCTCTTACAAAAGGGTAAAAACTTGATAAACACCTGGTAAAAGCAGATCGGTTTTTTTTGGTGCCTGATATTTAGCTCCACGAAAGAGAAAATTAAAATGCTGTAAGGTGCCAAAAGTGCAGTCACTCAACTCTAAATAGCTAACATTCCTTTTCTTTTTCTTTAATAGACTTTTAGAAATAGGCTTCAGAGTTAAGCCTAAAAAACTTCTAATATTCCCACATTGACGGAGAGGAAGCCAAATTTTCTTAGCAAGAACTTTATTTGTTTGGGAAATATTAAAAGTGTGACGTAAACTGGCCCTTAACATAACACAATTGAGCTAAACCCGTAAACCCTAGAAGATAGCTTATCATTCCCACAATGTCTTTAAAGTAAAATATGAAATTTTTAAGTAAAATATATAAGTTAAAGTCATGCCTGATTACGTCTGATATTTCCATAAACATTGCTGTACATCGTTCAAGTAATTTACAAGATTTAACTAATGGGGGTGGGGGTGAGTAGAGATATTATTAAACTAAGTGTATTTAACGAAGCTATCATTAATGATATTATATTAAGCGCAGTTGTCACCATTTCTTGCGCGCTAACGGTCATTTGCTTGGCAGCCATGGAACTCGCTCCCAAAAAGTATGCTACAAAGCGAGCGAAAACCGAGTCCTCCAAGCAGTTGACTTTTCGCCCCCGTCCAAACGCCTATAAATACATGCCCCTTGAAAGCAAGCACACACACACACACAGAGACACACACTCTGTACACTTGGGTATTTACCCTGCTGTTGCACATAGAGTGACTGGAGGAGGCATGCTCTGCACTTATGACGGTGTGGAAAGTAAACATAGAAATAACAATAACAATAAAAACAAAATCTTCCACGGACGCTCTCCCAGCTGATAGCTGGTTCTCACGCGCACGGCACTCTCTTGGGCACTCTCTCTCTCTGTGTCTTTCTATGAGCGGCGCTGCACTCTTTAATATCTCTGTGTGGGTCGCTCTTGCAACCGAAAATCAATAAAATCTGGGCCACCAGTTTTAAAGGTTGATTAAAACGGTATGACGCGGATTCGTGAGCACGTTCGTCGTTACGTTAGTGTGTGTCTGTGCAAAAATATAAATAAACATTTGTAAGCCGAACTCCGGTCTGTGCTCTCCAATCTTCTTCGGGCCCAGGCCCCTCCGCCCGTTCCAGCCTCCATTCCCGCTTAAAGATGAATTTGGCTGCGTCTTATGTACCGACATAAAAGTGAAAATAGAGCTTTTCAAGTTCACATGGCCAGCGCACACGCACATCATCTGACATAGTAAATATATATATATAAATGTATATATGTATATGTATAAGCTTATGTGGCCCCCTGCATTTACATACATATGCTGCACACTTTTCTGATCTTGGCTTGCCGGCTCCGAAAGCTACGCAAATCTAATGTCAAGGCCAGCGGAACACTATAGGTTAAAAGTCAAAAGGTAAATAATTATCGGCATATCCTTAACAAAAATAAGTAGAATTTTGCTAAAGGCAACTTAAAGAATCAGCCATATCCGGGGGTTACAATACACAAATTATCAAATAACTTTGTTATTATGAAAGTTGAGTTTATACTTATAGTAGTTCCATGTGGATTTACCAAGTCTGAACTGCTATTAACCTGAAATGGGCACAAATACTGTTTTTCTTCAACTAGATTTAACTAGACTTTAAGTATTGTTTGCTCAGCCGAGATAGTAGTAGTGAAAACAAGCGCAATACTTGACTTAATTACTTAACGCCAATTGTGGATTTGAATACGTTTCGGGCTGCGTATAAGTGAGATGATGATTTGTTGATTGAGCCTTTTAGGCACTTAAACATTGAGGCCTTTTCCGGTTTTTACTTTTCGCACAGAATGATGAAATCCAATATAATATAGTGCTTAAATTCATTTTGAATTGAATCCAAGGTCTATTTGACTAAAAAGGGTCCAAAACTTTACACCTTATAAAATTAAGATGTACACCATTATTATTATTAAGTAAATCAATGGATTCAGGTCAAGAACATGTCAAGGTCTTTGTTCTGAATTGTGTTTAATTATAAGATTAACATAGCAATGTTTTATTATTCGGGGAGGCTTCTTTTAATATCTGATTTGAGAATCAATGCACACAGACATTGCTTTGAAGCAGTGGTGCCCAAATCCCTGATTCGCAGGTCAGCTAATTTTTCTGCCATATAGAATTTAAGCAATTCATTAGTTTGATCAAATTTTAATTATATAGCCAAATGTAGTCTTTTCTTTTTGAAATAGTTTCTATTTATTTTTTTATGAATTATTTATTATTATATAATATTTAAAAATATGTAAGTTTTTTTCTCATTCCTGGCCACTTTCAAATTATTTCTTACTTGCTCAAATGCAATTCAAACATTTCAACGTTCCACCTCTTTCTTAAAGGCAATCACTCATACGCAGTGTTGTCTCTCTTCGAATATTTGTAGCTTTTTCTCTTCTGTATTGAAAATAAATTTAATAAAACATCCAGTAGCTGTATCGATATGGAAAAGCTAGCGTCAATGTGAAATATATCTAGTACTTTGAAATTTTTAATGACGTATGGATAATTTGTATAAATCTTTAAAGACAAAACTAGTCGAAAAAACACTTTACTTCTATTGCATCCGTTCGTGAAGCGATTTAAAGTGGACCAACTGAGGGAATTCACCCAAGTCGTGAGTCGTGAGCCGTCGGTCGTTGTATATACACGAATATACATTTGGGTATGTACATATGTAGTCTCCTGTGGAAACCCAGCAAAGACTTCGCGCCTAGCATTTCAGTGGTTGTGTGGCCTTCAATCGGCTTACAAACGGCGAAAAGGTTACGTGCGTATGTATGTATGTAGGGGCGCATACAAGCATACATGACCCCGCTGCACTCACACAGCTGCAGCGTGCAGCATAAATGGGAGTGCGAGTGGGCGATGAGGCCTCGGGGTCGTTTATATGTCACTGCGCAGTGCGCACTTGCCGCGCGGCG
Organism: Drosophila ohnishii; assembly: GCA_018905755.1. Classification (NCBI taxonomy): domain Eukaryota; kingdom Metazoa; phylum Arthropoda; class Insecta; order Diptera; family Drosophilidae; genus Drosophila; species Drosophila ohnishii. Next base: position 4,503 of record JAEIII010016372.1, on the reverse strand, counting down.
CAGGCCGAAGAGCGGAGAGCCAGCCGCCACTCGCACTCTCTGTTATCTCTTGTTTATTTTTACTCGCACTACTCGGCTGCGTGAGCGGGGGGATGGGTGAGAGCGGGAGACATGGAGCTTTCACTTGCTCACACTCTCACTGGCCTTCGTCAACCGCTTATCCGTTCGGCTGTGCTCCAGTTACGCACCCGAATGCACTTCGGCTGGGTGGCTCTCTTCGCAGCTCTCTTTCTCTTTGGTGGCACGGTTAACGGTTAACCTACATTTCATAGGGTGGCGCGGGTGCAGCAGAGTGGGGAAGTGGGGAGCTGGCTTGCAGCTCAATGACGTAGGAGGAGTGCATGCACATACACAGCTGTGTTCGCAATAACAGTACTAATCTCTCACTGATTGGGGGCTTTCTTTCGAAACCAAGAAATATTTCATATTTTTACCTGTGTTTAAACCATAAACATTGGATTTAAATGATAAAACATTATTGTTTTTATCTCACCTGTGCTTGAACCTGATTTAATTGACTGCAAAACCTTTGTGGGATTTCTTAAGATACTTTGTTTTTTGCATTTGCATATAAGTATGAAAACTGGAGTCAAGTGTTAAAGACTGTGAGATACCCGGTACCTTGAACATTGTGGGTAAATTAAAAAAAACATATTATTTACTGTGTATATGCCGCGGAAGTTCAACATACACTGAACTTTATTGCCTAATATGTCCGATATTTTGTTATCCGATATTGCTTACATTTCCAGAGTAGCTCTTCGCAGGTCTTATTTTTTGATACCAATTTACCTTAAGCCGAAATTAAAATTAAATATCTTTAGATGAATGTTGGCCCTAGATTTTGGTAACTCTTATAGCTCTTATAATCTCTAAGATCTATTCTTTCACATAAACGGGCAGGTGGAAATTTTTACTGTATTTCTATTTGATACTGTGTATATATTTTATTTGCTAAACCACCAAGTTTAAACCAAGATTTAACGAATTTTTCTGTTTATTTTTCCAGGTGCCGACACACATTTCATATACATAATTGCACGGCCTTGAAAACGAAATTAATGGTTCTAACCAAACGCACTCGGATTGCCAAAACCAAAGAGAAACGAAAGATATAACCGCAAGGAGAGAAATTAAACTAATAATAGCAACTAGAGAAGGTTCAATAGGTAATGCCCATTGCCGAATAAGTAGTAGCCGGGGACTAAACATATAGACTCGGATATGCTTTGTAAATACAACATTAATCATATTTAGGATCTAGACAACTACGCTTATAACGACATCTGAACCGGAGCTGAAGGTAAAGCACACATCCCAACATTCAAACTTCAAACAAACACGATTCTAATTCTAGTCGAGAAGTATTCACCAAACCGTTATTGTACACACGCGAAAAACCAAAAAAGTAATAAGCCCTCCCCACCAAAAATAAGTAAATAGCCAACCAGCCAACCAACTAGAAGATAAGCCACCCTAAAAGCAAGGATAATAGAAACCGGCATATATATTGAACAAAACTAAAAACGCTCAACCCAACCAAAAAAAAAAACCACAAGTCAGTATTCCAAATTTCTATCAATGTGCGGATGATCCACAGGAAAAAAGAAAACGCCGACCACTGGGCATCAGCTTGAGAGAACCACCACCAACACCACCACCACCACCACCACCCAGGGGCAGCACCCAGAGCCGTGCTAGGAGACATAGACGGGATCAGCGGCCGGAGTCCTTGACCGAATCACCAAGCAGGCCAGAGCAACGAGGAGCAGAGCGACGAGGTGCCAAGATGCATATTGAAATTCAGGTGGCTCTGAACTTCGTCATATCCTATCTCTACAACAAGCTGCCGCGCAGACGTGTAAATATATTCGGCGAGGAGCTTGAGAAGGCGTTGCGCGACAAGTTCCAGGGACACTGGTACCCAGAGGTGCCCTTCAAGGTGAGTTCTTAATCCAAATTGGAGGGGGCACAATCGCTAATTTCCCCCCGATTTCACCTGTGCAGGGCTCTGCCTATCGTTGCCTAAAGACTGGCGATCCTATTGATTCGGTGCTGGAAAGGGCTGCCCAAGAAAGCGGAGTACCGATCAGCGATGTCCTCGAGAACTTGCCCAATGAGCTGTCCGTCTGGGTGGATCCGGGGGAGGTTTCATTTCGCATTGGAGAGAAGGGAGCTGTAAAGGTAAGCAATACCCTTTCAGATTGCAATTCGATCAGGAGGTAGGTAGATCGATCATAAGCCAAATATTAATTCATTTCAACGCGGAAATCTTTTCTTTGCAAGTTTTTAAACGGTTAATAAACTAGTATTTTGAACTTGCGACAATTTTAAAGATGTAACACCATTTTGAAAGTTAGTTCTTTCAAAAATAAAAGTCCTTTGTAAACACTAGATTTGAATTTAAACCTTCAACTTCTTCTTGCCATAAAGTATCTAAAACCTAACGGTTTCTCTTCTTCATATCCACAGATACTCTACACGGAAAACAATGACAACCACGAGGACAGCCACTCGGCTGACCGCGAGGTCACCTCGACTTTCAATCCAGAGGCGCAGTGCTTCAGGCCCATCGACGCTGTTAACACAACCATGAACAATCTGAGCTTAAGCCCCAAGGCTCTGCCGCTGGCACTTCCCTTGGCATTGCCACAGACGGGCTCCTCGCCCCACTCGGCCGCCTCCAGCTCGCCCACCTACAAGGGTAGCCCCAATCCCACGATCTCCGGCAGCTGCAGCTCTGGCTCCGGCACCGGTTCCGGTTCCGGTTCGACCATGTGCTCGGGCACGGGCTCTGGTCCCGGTACCGGCACCACTGCCGCGACCAGTACCGCAGCTGCGGCCTTCACCCAGCGCGCCGCCCAGGCGCCGCTTACCTTCACCACGGCTACCTTTGCGCAGACCAAGTTCGGCAGCACCAAGCTGAAGACCAGCTCCAAGCGCGCCAATAGGTGGGTTCTTGGGCTAGATATTTCTATATTTCCGTAACGTGTGTTTCTGTGCCTCCCCAGCAGTGCCTACCGGATGTCGCCCACTGAGTTCTCCAACTACATCAAGCAGCGGGCCATACAACAGCAGCTGCACCACGGCCACAGCGTTATCTCGTCCGCGGGATCAGTCTCCGGCTACGGCAACTTGGATGCCGTGTCGCCGGCCCGCTCCCTCTCGCCGAATCCCCTGTATCTAGGCGGTGGCCAGTGCACAGGATCCGCCGGAGGCGGTGGTAGCGGCGGCACTGACTCCTCCTTCTACTACCCAAATATGGCCCTCGGGCTGTATCCGCAGTTTAGCCGCAGCCTCTTCGATTCACACTTCAATCCGGACGCAACTTTGGGTCTGTTCGGCAGCGCCGGAGGCTCCGTTAATGGCGGCGGTGGCGGCGGTGTTAACAACAACTACAGTACTTACCTGGAGCCGTGCTACTTCCCCAACGGCCACCCCAACATGCCACCTTTCTGCCAGCTGCATCTGTCCAACGGCGGTGGTGGCTCCGGCATGGAGCGGGCCAACAGCAGCGACAGCTGCTTCGGCCTGGACATGGACTGCGGTATGGTGGGTGGCGTGAATGTGAATGTCAACGTCAACCTGGATGAAGCAGCTGCCGCTGCAGTGGCTGTGGCCATTGGCGGAGACTCCTCGCCCGACTCCTCGCCCGTGGGTACACCCACCATGAGTGTAATCTCGAATGTTGCTGGCTCCTCGACTGGCGGCCAACATCAGCAGCAGCAGCAACAGCAGCAGCAGCAACAGCAGCAACAGCAGCAGCAGCAGCAGCAGCAACAACAGCAACAGCAGCAGGCTCAGGAAGCTTCCACAGGCAAACTGATAGACGGTATCAACTCCTTCTACGGCGCCAGCTCATCCTATCAGCAGCTGCTGGTTGCCAACTAGAGTTAGCCCAGCAGACAAGAGAAGACGCCAACAACACAACCAAGATAGCCACAGACACCAGAGGGGCTCCCACTGAGCCCACAGAAGCAGCCGAAACGAACTGAGCGTCTTCGCTACTCAAGTACTTGAACATATTGCTTTGGGCCCTGAATTGTTACAGCGTTTTGAGATTTTTTTTTTCGTTACCTTGGCGAAGGAGTTAGAGTGCAAGTCCAGTGGAGGGCCCACAGAGATTGGTCGTACGACATCCCACATACCCACAGACAAACGGATAGTTCGCAACTGAAACAAGTCATACTTTGAAGAACGATACGATGTCACAATCACACCTGGCCAGAGACACGTACATACCACAGCGACACACCCAACACCCAGTACACTCGGCAGTCCAGTGTTGAGATGGCCCACAGCCAGCCCTCGGCAACAATATTTATTTTGTTATTAAATTCTGCACAGTTGAAGTGATGTTTCTTTCTGGTGTTGAGTATATAGACACACACGGACACAGTGGATGTACATAGCCGTAGGCCAACATCACACCAAGCAAAAGCAAGGTGGTAGGAAAGCAAGAGCAAAAAAGCATTGCAAAAGCTAATTAAAAGGCAACAAACC
>JAEIII010016313.1:0-20151 GCA_018905755.1 Drosophila ohnishii | reverse complement strand
AATATTTGTATCTGTATATTTATATAAAAAATATTATTTTACTTGTGTAAATATTTAATTTTATACACTGTAACAATTGCTAGTCCGTTTTCCTCTTAGCTATGGTTGGGCTTTTGTAAATGCTTTAATATTTATAAAGTACTTTCATACTTTCTAGGCATCTTGCCGTAAGGCTTGTTTCATATTGTCCTTTGTTTTATCAAAAAATGTCATACGAATAATAATAAATTGCTTTCCATAGGTCAAGTAGTGAAATTTTGGCAAATTTGTTGAGCATTTTTATGTTAAATATTCGATTAGTCTTGATCTTAAATAATTTAGCTAACGAACTTTAAATTCGTAATTCGTGTCCAACGTTTTAGTTTAGTTAATCACAATAAAGGGGAGGGAGAGCATGATGTGTTAGATCCCATGAAACCTTATAGGTCAGTTGGGATTGCCGGTCTCCTTTTGTTTGAACTTGGTGGAGTATTTGTAGAAATCTGACATCTCGAAGGGCTTGGTAACCTCCTTGTACGGCTGAAAAGTGGCCTGCTGCACTACGGTCATATTCTTTGGCGACTCGATTCGTATATCCGGCGATAAGCTAGCCGTTGCAACAGTCAATGGCGGTGATACCAACGCCGTTTGGAGAGCACTCCCGTGACCATGTCCACCGCTTCCACTGAGATTTAGATTTAAGCTGGAATTCTGGTTCAGATTCTGCTGGCTGGCGGCCGGTGGAGGTCTGGGCGGCGGCGTGGGCTGCTGCATTTGACTCGGCTTGGGCGGTAAGTTTCGAAACGGTGGTATGTCCAGCGGTTCCAATGGATACGACACCGAAATGCCCATCGTTTGCTCAATGGCATTGAGGTACGATGTCGATTGACTTAGCAAAGCCTTGGTGCTGGTGTTCACCGCATAGCTGGCACTGGGATAGTTCTGTGTTGGTCGCTGATTGCCGGACATGGAATAGTGGCGACCCGACACCGACATGGATTGCGAGGAGAGCTTGGCGCGTGGCTTGGAGCCGGCAGCCATGGCCCCTGCCTGATGATTACTGCTTCCATTACTGCTGCTCCCAGCCGGACTGTGGGGCTGTGAATCCATTTGCCTTATAACCGCCGGTCCATCTAGCGATGACTCTAGCCACTGTTTGGGTTTGGGTTTCTTTTCAATGTGGGTTGTGGATGAAGATGACAGGGAGATCTCGTCGTGCATTGGATAGCGACTAGGTGGCATTGGTGCCGCCAGCATATCGCTCGAGTGTGACTTCACCTCTACAATTCCCAGTTGCGGTGGCGTTAAGGGTGGCGCTATGTGGGTTTGGGAACGCCAGCGGTATTGTTGCTGTTGCACAGCCGCCGCCTCCATGTCCACGGAAACGTAACTGGGCGCCAGGGATATGGCATCCAGTTGGCGGAGCATGGGATTACGCTGCTGCTGTTGCTGCTGCTGCTCGTAACTTAGATTGCTGGGTGATGCCAAGGGTGAAACATACTTCTTAATGTTTTGACTGGACTTGATGAAACCACCCTCGTTGTAGCTTTGATGAGTGGGTGATAAATAGTATTTGTCGCAGTGCACGATGATGGGCTGCTGCTGGGGTGCCACCTGCGGTGGTTGCCTCAAAGTGGCCACATTGGAGGAGTTTGCAGAGTACATGGATATGACATCTGGCTGGGATCTCTGGTAGTTCATATTCATTAACAGATGCGATGACTGTTGCTGTTGTTGCTGCTGCTGCTGGCGCATATATTGCTTTTCTCTCAGAGTCGGTGTGGGTCTCTTTTTCAAGGCACTCTTCACCAGCGGCGGTTGCTGTTGAGCCTGCTGTTGGGCCACGCCTATCACCAGCATATCCCCGCCTGCATTTACCGACGAGGGCGAAGGCTGATAATTATCGTATTCCGAACTGCGGTTTGACAAGGTTTCCGACTGTCGATTGTTGTTGTTGTTATTGCTGTTGGTCATCTGACTTTCCCTGCTTTCCCGACTCGTGGTGCTTTGTTTCCTTCGCAGAATGGAATTGTTTTCTCGAGCCAAAGCCTGAAATTGCTGTTCATGCTTATACTGTTGGGCCAACTGGGCAAAGAACTCGTTAATGCTCATCTGCTCGTAGTTGCCATTGATAATGGCCGTCTCCTGTTTCTGGATTTGCTGATATAGCCAGCTTTTTTCGCTTAATCGTTGCTCCAGAGCCAGCTTCCTGGCTTCCAAATTTTCTCTTCTAGTCTTGGGATCATCCTCGTTGTTGTTATTGTTGTTGTTATTGCTCCTACTGCTACTGCTGCTATGGTTATTGTTAACATTATTTGTGTTGTTGTTGTTGTTGTTGGATGTGTTGCTTGTGGTTGCCGCCTGTTCCTCATCTTTAAGACTGGCCATTTTTCTGCTCTTGAGGGGCGCTTTCAATTGCATCGCCAGAGGTTGCTTTGGGTACTTCGTTGGCTTCGTTCGTTCGGTGGTGGTGGTGCGGATATGAAATTTTACAGGGTTGGGAGGGAGATCCTAGAAAAGACAAGCAGTCTTTGATCAGAATATGCCTCTTGGAATCAATCTTTTTTTTTAAGTATTTAATAGATTTTATATTAATTTTTGCTTTTTTTTTCATTTTTTGAATTTCCTAAGCTCTGTTTAATATTTCTTTATATTCCATTAAACTGGTTCAACTTATTCTTCTTTAAATTATATAAATATAATTTTTTTAAGGAATTTACATGATCTTACAAAAATTAACTTTGGATTTCATATTAAAAGATTTAAATCAATAAAAAATTTTGGTTTTAATAGAAAAATACCACAAAAATTTTTATTGTTATTTAAGTTTTTGTTCAAACAGAAAAATACAACAAACAATTTATTTTGTTAAAGTTTATATTCCAATTGTTGGAATTTCTAAGTATTTTAATATAATTTTAACACTTCAACCTTATACTTTTTTAACTTCAAACTTCATAGTGAAATATAAAATATATGTTTAGCAATTTCAGGTTTTTTAAAGTATTTAAGGTGTTTCTTTAATATTTTTTATCTTTAGCAGAGCTAGGAAATTCAGTTGTTTTTAATTTAATATTTTTTAGTCCCAAGTTAGCAATTGGTATTAGAAACGTGCACTAGTTAATTAGGTTTTTATGTTGGTATGTATGTACAGACTTAGTTTTTGTTTTGTTTTCTAACTTCGGCACCCATTATATCACGCACCACAACCACCGTACACCTTGAAGCAAAATCCCGTCTCCAAAATATGGCCAGAAGAACTTTAACCCAAACATAGAGTCGTATGGCGGTGTTTTCTATTTTATGTGTGTTGTGTTTCTCTCTGTGTACAGTCTGGCGAATGGGCGATGACTTAATACTATATCGAAGGCTCTGGATTAGACGCCCCTACAGTGGATGCTCGCTGAAAGGAACCAAACTGGTTTCCAGGTCTTTCCACTGCTAGGGGTAGGTTTCTAATTAAAAATGAAGCGACCAAACGCGAACCAAAAAACTACACTTATGACTAACAAATGAGGAATTATGCATAATTAAAAACAAATCGATTTAAAATATAGCCCAAACGCACACAAAAACACACGCAAAACAGCAAAAACAGGTCAAGAACAAGAACGGAAAACGGTGAAACAAAAACAACTTTTTACTCACCTAGAGGCGCCTTTGTTGCTGTTGGTGTTGTTGTATGTGTAGTTGATGCTGTTTTCTTATTGTTCTCTTGGGTTTCGTCGTCGTAAAAACAAAGTCCCGTTATGTTTGCCACAGAACCTGTGAATGAGTTATTCGATTGCAATAAACATTTCGGCAAGTTGGCCTTAGTCTTACCTACACTCAGGTGAGAGAGTGCACCCACACACACCTTTTATCGCTCAGAAATGCGGACGCATAGCGTCGCTGTTGTTGCAACGCCGCCGTCGCAGCCGCGTCCTCTCCCAAAAAAAAGAAACAAAACTGGAACTCGGTTATCCACGTTAAACGCCTTGCGTTTAATTTGAGCTTTGCGCGTTTGAGCAATTAGTGAGTGCAGCACTTGAGATTGGCCTAACTAAATGGAAAATTTGAGCAAATTAAGGCAAAAACACGCGAGAAAAACAGAAATGCTGCGCCTACATAATTAAAATACAAAAACAGTGTGACCAAGTACCAAACTGATCGGAATACCCTCAGACTAAGCTGAGTTTCCCACCACAAACGGAAAACCTTTCGACCACACTATTCTTTCGTACAATTGCATCCAAGTAAAAGGTATTTCATCAATTCGGCCGGTTTTATTACATAAATTCGCTTTCGCCGGCAATACAATAAACTCGGCTTTATGTCATTGCAGTTGCTGAAAGCGCTACCCCACCTGCGCAGCGCCACCTTAGCCGTGCGATCTCAGTTAGCGAGAACAACGTGGAGCGAGCACATTGCCACGAAAGTGTTTTTCAGCACCGCCACTGCATCACCCCCTGCGTCATCCACTCAGCCACCCACTTGGGGCGCCAAGAAGCAAAAGAGAAAGGTTAACCTACGATCCGCAGCTGCCGAGTTCATCATGTCCAATCCTGAGATCGAGGCACAGTTGGCTCCCTTGCGGGAGCGCGTGCAGGAGCAGGGCAATTTGGTGAGAGAACTCAAGGCCCAGGGAGCGGCCGAGCTGGATGTGAAAAAGGCAGTGGCCGAGCTGAAAGCTCGCAAGAAGGTCCTAGAGGAAAAGGAGCTGGCACTGACGCCCAGCGTGGTCAGCTTCGACCGTGCCAAAATGGAGGACCTGCTAAAGCGGCGCTTCTTCTACGACCAGAGCTTTGCCATTTATGGCGGCATTACCGGCCAGTACGACTTCGGACCCATGGGCTGTGCCCTAAAGTCCAACATCCTGGCCCTGTGGCGTCAGTATTTCGCCCTCGAAGAACAAATGTTGGAGGTGGATTGCTCGATTCTCACGCCGGAACCGGTTTTAAAAGCCTCCGGTCATGTGGAGCGATTCGCGGACCTGATGGTCAAGGATGTGAAGACCGGAGAGTGCTTCCGCTTGGACCATCTCATTAAGCAGGCTCTGGAGAAGCTGTCCAAGGCCAAGGAGGCCACGCCGGCTCTACAGGCCGAATGCGAGGACATCATCATCAAGCTAGACGGTCTAAACAAGCAGGAGCTGGCCGATGTTCTGGCCAAGTATAACATCAAGTCCCCCCTGACCGGCAACGAGCTAACCGAACCCATCGAGTTCAATCTAATGTTTGCCACGCAAATTGGACCCACTGGCCTGGTCAAGGGATTCCTGCGTCCGGAAACAGCCCAAGGCATCTTTGTGAACTTCAAGCGATTGCTGGAATTCAATCAGGGCAAGCTTCCCTTCGCCGTTGCCCAGATAGGCAACTCCTTCCGCAACGAAATCTCGCCCAGATCGGGACTTATTCGTGTGCGTGAGTTTACCATGGCGGAGATTGAGCACTTCTGCGATCCCGTGCACAAGGATCACCCCAAGTTTGGTAACATCAAGACGGAAAAGATGACCCTCTACTCGGCCTGCAATCAGATGGATGGAAAGTCCGCTGCCCAGGTGGAAATTGGAGCTGCAGTCGCCTCCAAGCTGGTGGCTAACGAAACCCTCGGCTATTACATGGCTCGCATCCAGCAGTTCCTATTGGCCATTGGCATTAAGCCGGAGTGCTTGCGTTTCCGCCAGCACATGTCCAACGAGATGGCTCACTATGCCTGCGATTGCTGGGATGCTGAGATTCTCACCTCCTACGGCTGGGTGGAGTGCGTTGGCTGTGCGGATCGCAGTGCCTACGATCTGGGACAGCATACGGCGGCCACTGGTGTGCGCTTGGTGGCGGAGAAGCGTCTGCCGGCGCCCAAGACCGTGGAGGTCAGCGAAATTGTGCCCAACAAGCAGGCCTTGGGCAAGACCTTTAAGAAGGAAGCCAAGAACATAACGGATGCGCTGGCCAAACTCTCGCTCGAGGAGATCACTAAGGTGGAGCAGCAGCTGGCCGGCGATGGTCAGTACAAGCTGACCCTGGCCGATGGTCAGAGCCACGAGCTTGACAAGAACACCATCAGCGTGAAGCACTCCTCGAAGACCGTCCATGTGGAGGAGTTTATCCCGAGTGTGGTCGAGCCCTCGTTTGGCATTGGAAGGATCATGTATGCCCTGCTGGAGCATAGTTTCCAGTGTCGCGATGGCGACGAGCAGCGTTGCTACTTCACCTTGCCGTCCCTGGTGGCGCCCATTAAGTGCTCCATCCTGCCATTGTCGAACAACACGGATTTCCAGCCCTACACGCAAAAACTGTCATCGGCACTGACCAAGGCGGAGCTCTCGCACAAGGTGGACGATTCCAGTGGCTCCATTGGCCGGAGATACGCACGAACAGACGAGATTGCTATTCCCTATGGCATCACCGTGGACTTTGATACCTTGAAGGAGCCGCACACGGTGACCCTGAGGGATCGGAATACCATGAAGCAGGTGCGTGTCGGTCTGGAGGAGGTGGTCGGTGTGGTCAAAGACCTCTCCACGGCGAGGACCACCTGGGAGAAGGTGACGGAGCAGTATCCACTGTTCGAGCAGCAGGAGGCCAGCAGCAAGTAACCCGATGGCTGAAGATCAAGGAAATTCTCACGCTTGACATACGCATTTTCTATATTATTTCTTTTTTATACCTTTATGCCTAAAAGTTGAATAAAACATGCAACATTTAATGCTTCGCACCAGAAACCGAATTTTCTTGTTATTTCTGAAGTCATGCTAATATTAATATAATATAATATTATTAAAGATTTGAATTTTCCCGGCACCCGGTCACCTTATTTCGCTGGAGTTGCCAGATATTTGAAGAAAATACCGGCCATAAATGCCATTAATCATAGTATCATCATGATGTTAATAAACTTACATTTTGAAATTCAGAGTGACCAAGGAAAAAATATCAAAAGATATCAAATAAAAATATCGCGACTTCGATATTTGGGCAACAAAATTTCACGATATATCATTTTCAGGAGAGTATATCGATATATTGATATTTTTATATATTATCAACAACCCTAATATATACATATGTATATATATAACGCAGATAAATAAGTCAACTCGCGGTTCGCGATTCGCGGGACCACGTGTATTTGTAACCGAAAACCAAAATAAACGGCGCAATTGTCGCTCGGCTTGGCTCCTAAAAGTGTAGACTTAGTGTCGACCCCGCGAGACGGTAATCCGCGATCCGAAATCCCAAGAAGATGAAATACATCCTGGTAACTGGCGGCGTCATCAGCGGCGTGGGCAAGGGCGTTATAGCTTCCTCGTTCGGAACGCTGCTCAAGTCCTGTGGCCTTGATGTCACCTCGATCAAAATAGATCCGTATATCAACATCGATGCTGGAACCTTTTCGCCGTACGAGCATGGTGAGTTCCTCGCTTTTTGGCTTAATAATGTGTATACGGGGCTATATAGTATACGGATATACGCGATAGTGCTCGCGGCAAAGCAGGAAAATCTGTCTGCATTTTGTTTTTGGCAAATTTTCAATATCGCGCGTTAGTGTTGGTGTGTGCAGGTATGTGCATTGTAGCTGTAACGGGTCTTGTTGTTGTCAAAGGTCACGCGGCATGTTGTAAGCCACATGGCATGTAAGAGAGAGGAGAGCGCAAGTCGCAGGTTACTATGCGGAAAAAGCCCACTCTCCCGCCAAAAAGTACTACACAGAGGGGGCCAAATCGAACTTCAAGAAAATGATTAAATATGGTAAACAAAATTTCCCTTAAAACGTTTGCCAAATAATGAAGAAAAATTATTAGAAATCGTGCCAAATTCTCTAACTGTATATGTGTTGCAAGAAAATACAAAGTGGCGTGTTTATTGTGCGGGGCGGGCGTATGAAAGAGATGACCAGACAGCACGGCCGCCCCGTCAGCTGTTTTTCCTTCCCTCTCTTTCTCGCTCTCTCGCAAACAACAAAAAGTATTTGCACGTGCTTCGCTGTGCCGGACTTTGGCAAGTTTTGTTTATAAATAAATCGGCCTGAGAATGAATTTAATCCATACAAATATAAAAATATTATGCGTTACCAATTGTCTACAAAGTTTACAATGAGAATTTTCTTAATGATACCAGAGATTTGCCAAGCGCTCTCTTCTGCCCACTCCTGTTGCTCTCTGTTTATGCCTCTCTTGTTACAAAAAATCCTCCCTCAACTGGCAGACATTGTTTTGTCGTTGTTGTTGCTTGACATTGAAAATGAAAGTTTCTTTTATTCACTCTCTGTCTCTTCTGTTTAAATTGCTTTGCTTTGCCCTTTTCCTTTATTTTTGTTTTGTTTTTATTTTCTTTTGGTGTTTCTACACAGGTTGTTTGTTTATCGTCACAGGTTGTTTGTTTGATTGAAGGAAAGGGAAACTTTTCACGTGGCTCACTTTAATACTATTTGTAAACAACCTAGAGATAAGCCAAAACAATAATAATCTCTATGTGGCTTATCGCTGTGGTGGTTTTCATTGATTAACTGTATTTGTTGCCACAGATTTACTGTATTTTTCGTTCAGTTCGCTTGTGATCGGGTTTTTTCTCACTCACGGTGCCACTGTTCTGCGCTCACCCGCAATCGCTCCATCTCTCCCTCCACTGCACCCCCCTCTTATGCAAAAAGAACTTCCTCGGCCAAAATGGCGCCAGCAGCAGCAACAACAACAATAAGAGTGAATAAACTGCAGCAGCGACACACAAATTTATTTATGCAACGTGCCAATGCAATTACGGTGTGCTTGTATGGTTGACGATGGGGAGAGTTTGGGGTGGTGAGTGAGGGAGACATGTGACGCAGCGTTGACCTGCACGATTCGCGAGGCCGATCTACACGTGCGAATTAATTTATAGGTGAAATGGAAAGTTGCATGTTACAAACAGTTTTGTTGGGAACTAAACAATTCGAACTTTTCGGACAGCTGTAATTCTTGAGCTCTCATGCGTGTCAAATTGTTAACTGAAATAAGTATAATAAATTATATAAAAATTTATATAATTCTTTTTCATAAGAGGTGCGAATATGGCCAAGCAAATTCGATAAGTTGAAACAGAGGACAGCCTGTCGACCATTTCTCTCATATCTCTCACCACCCAACTCCCTCACCCACGGGGGATTACTGTCTGCTGCCTGTCATTTGTATTTTTGCGCCCAGCTTCGCTTTTTGGGGGTCGAATTGCACACAGAATGCATTTCTGTGTTTTCTGCTCATTTGTTGTTGTTGTTCTGTTTGAGTTCGCTGCCGGCGTTGACGTCGACGTTGACTGCGGCACATGCGTGTGCTTCATTTGTTTTGCGTTAATTCCCGTGGTGTGCGAGTGTGTTAGTGTGAGTGGGCGAATGAGAGAAGTAGGAGTGGAATGGGGAAATGGCAAGGGTCGCCATATTGGCCGCTCGCTGAGTTCCATCTTTTGGAGGGTGTCTCTTCTTCCAGCTATGAGCCGAGTGCCTTTGTTGCTGTTGTTCTGCCGCCGCTGGGCTCTCGGCTTCTTCTTGCTCGTCTTATTCAGCTTGGGCTTTTGCGCTCTGTCACGGCCCCCCGCCCTCGCCTCCTCGCAATCGCCACATTAGCGTTTTTAGCCATAAAAGAGCCAGCAGCTCCTATATACATACATACATATGTACATATACTACATATTTCTCTCTTGTGTGTCTGTTTGGCTGTGTGGCCGTCATCGGCGCGTCAACATCGTTAGCAGCTGTTGCTCTTTGCCTGTGCGCCATTAACTGCCGCCGCCGCCTCCTCCGCCTTCCATCTTTGGTTCCGAGATCCCCTTTACGCCGCCCCTCCACTTCCCTTTTTGCACCTCCTTTTTGGCCTGCATTTGCTTTGTTGCTGCCTTTCTGCTTGCGCATTCGTTACGCTCACGTTTCGCGACGACAATAATGCTTGGGCCTCTGCTGCTGTTGCCACGCTGCTGCTCCTGCTGTTGTTGTTGTTACTGCTGCTGCTGCGGCCACCTCTGCCTGTGACTCGTCCTCTTCACTTCCTCATGCTCCTGCTCTGCCCGGTGCGTGTGCTGCTAAGTACAGTGGAACCTACCTAACTAAAAACAAATTAATTTTTATTGATCCGAAGTACTAATCACATATAGAACTGTAGAAATGTTGAAAAGATATTTTAAACAAGAACTAATGAATGGTTATTTATTGCAAGTAAATCGAAGATAAGCCTTGTTTCACTGTAATCATATACATACATACATATGGCAGCGGGTGCGTGCGTGCGTGTGTGAGTGTGCAAAAATTAAATGGAAAATACCATTCCGTTGTGGCTGCTCTCCAGCTTTCCAGCAGGATGTGACCGTTGCTACGCGTAGCTGGCGTTTGAGGCTGAGTGGCTGCCAACCTCCCTCCCCCACCCACTAGCCTCTGCCTACTTCCATCCCTCACGCCCCCGCCCCACACCTTATTTGCTGCCACACGCACACACACATAACACACAGTAAAGTTTACTGATGGGCCCGCACGTGTCCGTATATGCCTGTGTGTGTGTTCTATGGCTTCATAAGCTTCAATCGTGTGTCTGGTCAAAAGTTTTCCCACTTGGCATAACTTTAAGCATTGCCTACAGATCGCTTTAAGTAATTACATTGATGAGCAGGGAAATTAAGAAACTTTGCAGAAAACCTATCAATCTTCCATTTCCATAAGACCAAGTTAAAACTCCATTGTAGTTTTCCATAGTATTCAAATTATTTGTATGATCTTAGGTATTGCTATAACATACAAACACCTATAATTTATTAGGCTTTCGTAATCTTTTATACCGGAAGAAGCCAAATTCTCTAGATGGACTTTTATGACACCAAAGATGGCAAGTGTTTTTAAAGGTTTATCAAAATATTCAAGGTGGCCAAAGGCAATCAAGTGATAATGATATTTTATCATTATTGTATCTTAAAGGCATCCCTGTTAATACAAAAGGTACAACAGATCTTATTCTGGAAGAGTTTTCTTGTTCGTTAGCTTAATTGTAAGAAATTAAATTCGGGGCTGCTGGCCAATCGCACGTCTGCCCCTCATTATATTACAGCCTGGTTGGCCACCCTGCCGCGCCGGTAGTGGGTGGTAGCCCCGCCATAGTGCCGTTTTAATTTCCCCACCTTCCTCCCCCGTCACCTCACACTTGGCATGTCTGAGCGACGGGCGCCGGAGCCAAGGGAAGTCGGAAAAGAGAAGAGGAGGAAGAGCGGTAGCCGGAGCCACAGCCAAATTCACATCGATTCGCTTTGCCCGGCTTTTGTTGCACCGCCCCCGTTGTCGTTTCTGCTGCTGCTTCTTCTTTTGCTGCTTTTGCCTCCTGTCGCGTGATTTTAACGAGCCTCCTCTTCACGCCAGCCCCTGGCCTCAGCCTTGCCCACTTCCACCTCTTCTCTCTTCATGGTTTATGCTTTTCGCTCGCTAGCTACTAGGGCTCGCTCGCTTCCGCGCGTTGATTGTCGTTGCTGCGCGCATGCAGTAGGCAGCAAAAGCAGCGGAAGAAGAGGACGTGCGACAGGAGGACCGCGAGGAGAGCAGGCCACCGGCTCCACCTCACTCACACAGACACCGCGGCTGGCTGCCTGGCTGGCTCTCTCTCGCATGTGTTTGTGTGCCTCTGCGAGTGTAAGTGTAAGTGTGCGTGTGCTGGATAGCCGGCAATAATATGCCCAAAAGCAGCAGCAGCAGCAACAACAAAAGCAGAAACAGTGAGCAGAGCAGAGCGAAGCAAATGGCGGCGGCCGTTTTTAGCGTTTGTGCGCGCTTCTCCACATCCCCAAAACCCCGGCCACCTCCTCATCCTCCTGCACACACATTATATATGTATGGGAGTATGTATGTGTGTGTGTGTGTCGCGCCGGCAAAAGCAAAAGCTTGTGGCGTGGCTTTGGCTTTGGCGTTGGCTCTCGCCTGCTGGAACTGCCTGTGCCAGCCTGCTGACTGCTGCTCCCTGTTCCCCATCCCCTTGGCACAATCCTCCTCTGTCCGACCGCCCCGCCAGATGACTGGATGGCCTGGGCCTCCTCGCTGGCGTTTTTTGCGTTTCAGTGTGCGCTTCTCATGCCCTCTCCTTTACTTAGGGCATTATGATTTGTGGCTTAGGTATGAACTCCTTCTTGATAAAGCAAATATTAATTGTGGATGTTTTCTAAGGAATCTTTTAATATTTGATACTAATTAATTTTCCCATTATAATTAATATATGTATCTTTTAAACAAAAAAATTCTACCAAAACTTAACAAGGATTCTGCAGATTTGACATATTAACTTTAATATATATAGGACCCAAAATTGGTTCAAATTGAGGTGTGAGTTGATATTCATCTTAAATTATCTATTTGTAAAATTGATTGAAGGTATTTCATTTTATTTGGACATCTTTTGTGAAGGATCCAAGATTTATATGTTCAATTTTTTTAAAGGAGAACCTTAAGTCAGTCAGATAATCAGTTTAAGATTACTATAGCTTAACTTTAAGGGGATCAAATGGAACAAATACTCTAGATCGCAGTGTCACATGCTAATGAAATAGGGTGTTCCCATCTTCGTTCTCTTCTAGCCGGCCTTACTTTAGTACTTTTTTTTTTTCTTATATTATTTTGCCTGCCTGCTGCTGGTGGCTGGCTGGCGTCGTTTCAGCTGCCGCCGCTAGTTGGCACGTTTTGTTGGCTGGCTCTGGCTCTGGCTACGGCTATGTGGCTATGGCTCGCTTGGCTTTTGGGGGGCTTGGACCCGGGCCTGAATACACGGCCTGTGCTTGCCCTGCCTGTTGGCTCACGGCTCATGGCTCATGGCTCTCGGCTGATGGCGGATGGCTGCAGCCTGTCGCAGTGGATGTGTGGAAGTGGCGGCGGGGGCAGGGCAGCGCGGACTGTGCGGCGGCGGTGGCGGCGCGTCAACGGCGGCAAATGGCAGCCGCCGCGGCAGCAGCAAAGGCAGCAGCAGTGGCGGCGCTTCGCACTTTGCTCTGCTGAATTTTCAATTTCAGTTGTAAGCTGACTGCAATCAGCAGTGGTTCGCCTTTTGGTTCGGAATTCGGAATTCGCAATTCGGTTTCGGTTTCGAGTTCGAGTTCGGATTCTCGCTTGTTCTCGCTCGTGAAACGCCACGCTACGCTCTCGGGATATAACGGAAAACGGAATATATGCGGGGCCGCTGTCCGAGCGCAAAACTTTTCGATTATTATAAACTTTGGCGGTAATACACGACCACCCACTGGGCCACCCACATTCACCGTTAGTTGCGCCTCCTGGCGCGCTAATTTTGCATACATGGGTGTGTGTGTGTGTGCGAATGAAACACACGCACATGTGTGCGTGTTTTATTGATTTTATAGAGCAGCAACAACAAGACAGCAATCGTATAGTTTATCCCTTCCTTACTCCCCCTTTCTTGAGCCTAGTTGACTCTCTTCCTTTCCTCTTCATTTCCAAGCTAATTTCAATGACAGTTAAAGCGAGAGGGAGCGGGGCTAACATTTAAGTTATGGGCGCGAAAGAAAAGAACTCTAGATATGGGGATTTTAGCAGATGGGGATTCTGGTAAGGAGAGGTGAGGAGCTCGTTTAAAGGTGACGGTAAAGAAGCAGATGCTGATGAAGCTAATAGGAGGTACAATATTTTAAAGCTGTCAGTTTTTGCCAATAAGAAGCCGAGCTTTAGCATTTAATCCATTCAAGTAGGTGCTGATATAAAAAATGTAGTCTAACAAGTATGAAAGCTTAAACTTTAAAGTTAAAAACTTTCTGAGCTATGATTAGTTTCAGAGTTAGTAAATCAGATAAAAGATAATAATGGAACAAAAAAGCTTAACAATTTATATTTAAACATTTTAGATTAGCTTGCCATAATTCGCAAATTTATTTTATTTTTTTTTTTATTAAATATGCGTTTATTTATAATTGTGATCTTCAATGGGTTAAGCTGGAAGAGATGGAGATGATCAATGAAATTCGCTCTTTTTTTCTCCCTGTTCAATACCCTGCCTTTATTACAAGATCTGACCTATAAATAGGCGAGGAGCATAGTCTTATCTCGTTTCCTCCTCCTCCTCTTACACTAGCCGATAAGCTAAAGAATCTCTCCACTGTGCGGAAAATCAAAGTTAAGGAAGTGATTTCCAAATCTCCAATGTTAGTCCACTTAGCTGCCAATTTCCCAGCCAGCAGCTTCCAGTTTAGAGGAGTGTGTAAGTGCCGAGTGCGAGGCCTCATAACTTTCCACGGCGGGTCGAAACTTGTGAAATTCTTGGCTGGCAGCAGAAGCAGAGGAGCCACCAAGCTTGAGCACCTCGCGAAGCAGCTGGGCCAGCTTTTCACCCTCCCCCCTCGACTGGTCCTACCCTCCTTCTCTTCACCTAACAACAACAACAACACTGTCGCCGGCAGTTTTTGCCCATAAAAACGGCAACGGCGGCAACGGCAACGACGAAAACGAAAATTTAACGACTGCGCAACGTGACGCATTATTTGTCTGGCTTGGTCTCTGGTCTCTTGTCTGCCTGCAGCAATAGCTATAGCTGCCGCCAGAAATTGCTTTTGCTCGCTGGAATACAGTATATATGTGTGTGTGTGTGCCCGGCCTGGCTCGGCCTGTGCCTCCGCATCCGCTCCGCTGGCCCCCCACATGCCAGTTCTCCCCACAATCGCAGTCGGCTGTCTCCACACTCCACACGCTGCCGTTTTTAGTATTTCGCACTCTGTGCACGGCAAACATTTTTGCATGACTGACTGAATGCCGCCGCCGCCTGCGCCTGACTCACTCACACTTACTTGCAGACGCACACAAACACACTGAAACCGATGCACTGGGGCCAGACGATGCACTGGAAAAAATGGGGGCTAGTAGGACACTTAATAGGACACGTAATATATTATAAAGGTTTAAGTTCTTATTAAAAACGTAGATGGTTTTTGACATATGAATGTATGTTTTTTCTTTTAAATAAACATGTACACTTGATCTGTTTTTAGGAAGGAACATATTCACTCGCTTACTTCACTCATAAGCAACCTAACAGTAGTATAACTAGTCTAGTACTTTTTCTAATTCGCAAAATGTATTGAACATATTTTCTGCAAGTGTGCTCGGCGTGATGAGGAAGTGAAGAGGGGGTCAGGCAGAGGCACAGGCAGTGGATTCAGGAGCGAGAGCGGCAGCAGGGCAGCCAGGCAGGCTCATGGAGTAACTGTTGGCTGGTCTCTCGGTCGTCGCCGTCTGTCTCTGTCTCGCTGTCGCTGGCCTGGCGTGTTTATAATTTGATTTTGCTGCTTCTTTCCTGCCTTCGCCTCGTCTTGCTGGTGGAGAGATGAAGGAACTGGGGAGAGATGGAACCGATGGAGAGCAAAGCGAATGGCGCAGAGCAGCATTTCCTGTCGCTCGCTCGGCTTGTTTTGGGCCTAGGCATAAGCCCAAGGAAGGAATCTTAATGAAGTTATTGTGTTAAGTTTGTTGCTGCCCTCTCTTGTTGTTGTTGTTGGTGTTGCTCTTAGGGAGCACCCATTGATGGTCACGGATCGCGGCTAACTGTGATGGTGTGGGTGGAAACCGGACGAAGGGAGTGTGGTCAAAGCCTAATGCTCTTCATCCTCTCAGTGCTCTCCTCTCAGCGCTGTGTGTGATGGTGCTGGTAATGGTGAAGGTGGCGTGTGCTATTTGAGCATGCATTTGGCATTCACCGTTAGCTGGCGGACGGACAAGTGAAACGGGAAGCGCAGGGTCGGCTGTGCATTAAACCAAGTGCGAGTGAGACTAAGACAGTGAGAAGAGCGGGCATCGTTTGAAGAAGATGGCGCCAAAAAAGTCTACAATTGTGCTCAATGTGGAGCAGTTCATTCACGACATCGAAGAGCGTCCGGCCATCTGGAATCGCAATTTCCACTGCAACAAAGCCTTCCTCGAGCAGATGTGGGACGAGTTAAGCGGAGCGCACAAGCTGCCGAGTAAGTAGTACATTCGTTCATAAGCATATGGCCAAAAAGGAGTTTGTTCCTTGCGACAGTGATGCCAACTGAAAGAGAAAAATCATATAGTTACATCTATAAAATGCGAACTTTAAATACCTTACAACATGCTCATTTCTTTAATATAAACAAGAATTAAAGTTCAAAAAACTTCTTATTTAGTTTTCTATTATATTAATAATTTAAATTAAATTTGTAAATTCAAAACACAAAGTAAGATTGTTGTGCTAAAATTTTGTGTTATTTAAATATTAATTACCAAAACTAGAGCTTCCTTTAAATTATTTAAAATGTAAAAAAAGTTTCTGTTCTGATGAGATTTTTCGTAAAAAAATAACTTTGTTGGCAGCACTGGCAATGGTCTCTCTTTATTGCTCTCGCTCTCTAACATACCCTTCTTTCTCTACCAGAGATCGTGCTCAAGGCCAAGTGGAAGGGATTACGGGACAATTTTCGGGTGGAGTACAAACGCATACCGCGGGCGGATAACGGTGACTTTATGGTGGACCCGGCAACCTTTGAGTCCAAGTGGCTCCACTACTACGCTTTGTTGTTCCTAAGTGAGTAGTCCTGGTTATTAATCATCGGTTCAGTTATTTAACTCGCTTACTTTTCCAGCTGATCACATGCGTCACCGACTACCGAAGAACGAGCAGGATCAGTCGTTCTACTTTAACCAACAGAGCGAAGACTGTGAGAAGACGGTGGTGGAACCGGACTTGACCAATGGCTTGATACGCCGACTGCAGGACAGCGACGAGGATTACGAGGAGGAGGAGGACATGGAAGCCGAAGCGGAGGCGGATGGGGATGCTAGCCAGGCCACCACAATGGAGGATGTAATGCCCACGCCGCCGGTTGCCCATCAAATGAACCAAGTAAGCACAACGCCATTGGCCACCGGCGCTTTGAAGGCCCAAGAAGAGGCTCATCAACATGCTCTGCTCAAGGCTGGATTGCTACGAGCTCAACTTTTAGAGCTGGCGGAGAAGGAGGCAGAGGATCTCAGCAAGAAGCCACCTCCACAGCTACAGCAGCCGGTACAAGTGCCATTGCCGCTGCAAATGCATATGGTGGAGCCACCGGCTGCCCACTGTTCGCCACCGCCAGTGGTGACCACCACATCCGCTCAAGTCCAACAACCCGAACCAGGTGCTGTTTTGGCGCCCGCAACCACCACATCCGCATCATCTGTGTGCTCCAATGGAGGAACACCGATTGGCATGGGCAAGAGATCCGTATCGCCGCCTCCGCTGTACAACAAAGCACACCATCCGCTGGCCACATATGCGACCAAGGAGCGCAACGAGGACTTTGGCTCATCCAGCGCCCCAGTGGTAGGTGCACCTGCTGCAGAGCACCTAAGCTTCACCCAGCACTCCTACGCCAATGGACTTATACCCGCCCTCAAGCTGAAGCGGCCGCGTCTCTCCGAAGATAGCAACTTTAACGGCTCCTCGACAATGGACACGCCGATGGTGCCCGAGGACGATGACTACCACTACTTGTTGAGCCTGCATCCGTATATGAAGCAGCTGACGGCTGCCCAGAAGTTGCGCATACGCACCAAGATACAAAAGCTCATCTTTAAAGAACTTTACAAGGAGGATCTCGAGGAGTCCAAGTAGAGATATATGTCTAGAATAAGCCGAAGACTGTACATACTCCCAGCAGTAGGTTAGACCGTAAGAATGAATGCTTAGTTTGTGTCCATCATGCCATGCTACTTTTTATTCGACTTCTAGTTGAGTGCTCACTCCGAGGAAAGCTTGCGAGTGTGCGCCATTTATACCTAAGCACAATAATTACCTTGGAAATAAAACAGAAATGTAAAGGTTCAAAGAGAGAAGAGTTTGTTTTGGATGGAATAGGGTTTTCTGTATTTAAAAGAGAGAGTTTTGCTAATTCTATGTATTTATGTATCTTAGGTGAAGTCTACGTTTTGGATGATGGCGCCGAGGTGGACTTGGATCTGGGTAACTATGAACGGTTTCTGGACATCACCCTGCATCGGGATAACAATATAACCACCGGAAAAATCTACAAGTTGGTAATTGAAAAGGAGCGCACGGGCGAGTACTTGGGCAAAACCGTTCAGGTTGTCCCACACATCACTGATGCCATCCAAGAGTGGGTGGAACGCGTGGCCCAAACACCTGTCCAGGGCTCATCAAAGCCTCAAGTATGCATTGTAGAATTGGGCGGAACCATTGGCGATATCGAGGGTATGCCCTTCGTGGAGGCATTCCGGCAATTTCAGTTCCGTGTCAAGCGAGAGAACTTCTGCGTGGCCCATGTATCGCTGGTGCCGCTGCCCAAGGCCACAGGCGAACCCAAGACAAAGCCAACCCAGAGTTCGGTGCGGGAATTGAGGGGTTGCGGCCTGAGTCCCGATTTAATTGTCTGCCGCTCAGAGAAGCCCATCGGCCTGGAGGTCAAAGAGAAGATCAGCAACTTTTGTCACGTGGGTCCCGATCAGGTTATCTGTATCCATGATCTGAACTCCATCTACCATGTCCCACTGCTGATGGAGCAGAACGGTGTGGTTGAGTATCTCAACGAGCGACTGCAGCTGAACATCGATATGAGCAAGCGAACCAAGTGAGTTGGGTCTAAAGAAAAGTCTTAAATGTATAAAAATGTATTTCTAATTTAATTTTTAGATGCCTGCAGCAATGGCGCGATTTGGCCCGCCGCACAGAGACCGTTCGCCGGGTGGTGACCATTGCCATTGTGGGCAAGTACACCAAGTTTACGGATTCGTATGCATCCGTGGTAAAGGCTCTGCAACATGCCGCCTTGGCAGCCAATCGTAAACTGGAGTTGGTCTTTATTGAATCTTGCCAGCTGGAGGAGGAAACGCTGCAAACGGAGCCCGGCAAGTACCACAAGGAGTGGCAAAAGTTATGCGAAAGCGATGGTATACTGGTGCCCGGTGGCTTCGGTTCCCGTGGCATGGAAGGCAAGATTCGGGCTTGCCAGTGGGCCCGTGAGAATCGAAAGCCATTGCTTGGCATCTGTTTGGGCCTGCAGGCGGCAGTTATTGAATTTGCACGCAGTAAACTTGGCCTGAAGGATGCCAATACCACGGAGATTGATCCCAATACGGGCAATGCTTTGGTTATTGATATGCCAGAGCATCATACGGGTCAACTGGGTGGCACTATGCGTCTCGGAAAGCGAACGACTGTCTTTGCCGACGGTCCCAGTGTGATACGTCAGCTGTACGGGAATCCAAAGACCGTGGAGGAGCGACATCGACATCGGTATGAGGTTAATCCCAAGTATGTGCCGCGCCTAGAAGAGCAGGGCATGCGCTTTGTGGGCACCGATGAGGACAAGACTCGTATGGAGATCATCGAGCTGAGTGGCCATCCGTATTTCGTGGCCACTCAATATCATCCGGAGTACTTGTCCCGTCCCCTGAAGCCCTCACCTCCCTTCCTCGGTCTGATCCTGGCCTCTGTGGATCGTTTGACGCAATATATCCAGCGTGGCTGCCGCCTGTCGCCCCGCCAATTGTCCGATGCCTCGTCGGATGAGGAGGAGAGTGTCGTGGGCTTGGCCGGTGCCACAAAGTCTTTAAGGTCCTTGAAGTTACCTAGCACGCCCAAGAATGGGCTATCGAATGGCTGCAATGGCAGCTCCAGCACTTCCGATGGAGAAGGTGCCTGCGGTGGGGTGGGCCACACCAATGGCCACGAATAAAGTTATGACAATGAACTGATGTACCCGATGCTTGACTTGAACTTGTTTGAGATACTGTGAATAGAAAAGGGTGGCGTCGATTTAAATACATTTATTTCCCTTTTCCTCAGTAGTTTTTCTCGCATTCGCACCATTTCAGAAATTTGATAAAATATTTCATTTCATATTCTCCAATTTTTAAAAGTTGTTTAAAAATGTCAAAAGTCAATTTTTGAATTTATTCAAATCGACTCCACCCTAATTTTTGTATAGCCCCGGATATAGCATGCCATAGCCTCGCGTGTGTCTTTCTTCATCAACAGTGAATTACTAAGAAACTAACATAGTTTATAATCTCTTCCCAAAAAACATCTATTAACTTGCTAATATCCTGGTTAAAAAAAAGTTTGTCTTAATTTAAATATTAATTAAAGCAAAAAAAGTAAGCAATTACCTTATTCATATAAATATATTTTTTAGATATAAAAATATGAACAAAATTCGAAATTACCTATGTTTTATTTTATTTTTTTTT
>JAEIII010016269.1:0-22219 GCA_018905755.1 Drosophila ohnishii | reverse complement strand
ATAATCACCCCTTAGTTTTTGGTAATTTCCTTAGTCTTTATCCTACAGTTTTTTTTTTACTATATTCTGTTTTGTATATTCTTTTTTCGCAGGGGATGAAATCGATGGCTATCTGTACTATCTGGGCGGTACTTTGGGCACCTTAACCCTTAGCAGCCTGGCAGCCAGTGTTGCCTATTACTTTGCGACGAGACCCGTGCCGGAACGACCGTTAGTGCCTCTGGAAAACCAGTCTCCGTTGCTGGAGGTACGTTTCCTTAATTATTCAATTTCAATCACATCAATTGCATCACTGGGAATTGTTTGTCTTGAGATTTTTTGTTTTCATTCCGCGTTTCATTTAGATTTTTCTCTATTTTTTCTCGGACTTGTTAAGGTTGGTTCTATTTGAGGCAGAACAGCATCCCGTGAAAAAAAAACCTTTGATGTGCACATGTCCACAATCACGTTGAGTGCGATTACGATTCGGATTCCCAGATACTAATTCTGTTTCGTTGTTGTCGTCACATGATTTTCACACATTTTCACCATTTTTTCGATTTTCATTCTCGTCTTTGTTCTTCGCTGACTTTTAGCAATGACGTCTTCGCCACAGTGGTGCAGAGATGATCAAAAATAGAACCGAAACGAGCCTCATGCTCTAATTGAGTGGCTAAAATATACATTTCCCTCTTGCCAAAAACTGCAACATTCTCTGGCTGATAAATTATCGAATGACAGCGGCACGACAACAATAAATCTTGTCATGGCTCAATTGACATTTTCCCCTAATTAGTCGCCCTGCTCTCTCAATTTCGATCTATGCAAAAATTCTTTCCACCCGCACAATTGTCAGGAGCATTTCCTCCTGTCTCGCCGGCATTTCGTTGTTAACATTTTCCCCAGAGGCTGGTGTAACGAACTTTTCCTTTTGTGTTGATGTCATGTAAATAAACAAATATTATTGACACAATACCATATTTTGTCGGTCAATATTTGGCATTGCCAAAATGGCAAGTATAATTTTTCGTGGGGTTGAAGGTTGCGCTGGCACAGTGGTGTTTGGAGTGATTTAAATTTTAAATTAATTAAAAAGATTGGTAAAAGTTAAATAATATAATGTTTTAGCTATATATACTATATATAGTTGGTAAATAATTCTTTTCAATTTAGGATTTAAACAATAATATTTTTGTTGGCCTTTAAAAACGAAATTCCTGTGACTAAAACTGGTGCAAAGCGGTTAAAACTGTTTAGAGAAGGTGGCTTTCTTTCAGAAATATGTGGTCATCATTTTAAATTCTAAATTAAAATTTTAATTTATATAATTTAATATTTAAATAATACCCTAAAAACTACACCCAAGTTTTCTTCTTTTGTAAATTAAAAACTCGTGAAAAAAAGTTAAATAGAAAAAAAAAAACAAACAATGAAAGAACAACACAACAATAAGGAAATGTCAAACTAGTGACATGACAGGGACAACCTGTCTGCTTCTGAGCAGGTACATGTGCATACTACATTATACATAAAATAATACATAATATATTTTATTTGGTGTGTGCTTGTAAAACAAATATAAAGCGTAATTATGCAGTTCTCAGTGTTGGTAACATTTTTGTGTGTGTTTGTTTGGGCAACTGTAAGTGCACCCAACAAGTATTTGGCACACTCTACGGTGTATATTGAGTGTTTTCCAATATAACATATATACTATGAACTACTAAAATTTGCTAATGAGTGCAAATGGAGGTGCAAATGAAACGATAAATATGTGAGGAGGTGAACTAAGCTAATGTTTAATGCATTATGTGTAAATAATGTGGTGGCAATGAAATGTTCAATTAAATTAAAATAAATTGTGTTCCAAGCGATTTGAATTATTTCAAGAAAACTGAATAATTTAACATTAATTGCAATTTTATATAATTTTTGTTTGTATTGGCGTTTTTGTTGAGCAATTTAAATACATTTGTCAACTAATTATTGTATTGATAAAATAAATCAACAAGTTTTAAATACAAAATAAATTTAAAAAACAAGAAAAAAGGTTACATTTCAAGCTAAATAATTACAGTTAAATTTATACACCTAAATATTTTTGTTAGTCATAATTTTACTAATTTCCTGTAAATTCCATCACCTACCTAAATTTTTGGTTATATCCCAGAAAGTAAACAAATGTTTTCTATTTTTATTGTCCCAAAAAGTGGGCGCGGTTCTTGTATGTATATGAATCATAAATCATGTTGGTTATTAAGGAGATGAAATTTAGCTGTCTTCCAAACCGAGAGCTTCCCTCCAAAAACTAGAAATATAGTCACATGCCCTTTTAGATCGCGTATAGTTACAGGAAGAAAAGGCGGGGGAGGTGGTTAGATATTCCGACAGGCAGACAACTTGATCGGGCCAACACAACAAAAATTAGAGCAAAGCTGTAGAAGAACGAGAAGAATACGAAAAACCGTTTAATATCAAAATAAGAAAATATAAACGAATAAAATTCCTAGCCGAACGCGCCTGCATTCTTCCTCGTGCCTCCCCCGAAAGTCCTCAACAGAATTCTTCTCTCATCTCTGCTCAGCAGTCTCTCTCTCTCTTCTCAAAGAAAATGAAGATTCTTCGGGCCGGCCAGAAGAATCATTTTTAGCCACGACCAATATTTTACTTCTGCCATTCAGTTCGAAATTAAACATCGTGTCGCGAAGATCGCGGCGCGCTCAAGTCCCCCACAAAAAATATATTTCAAATTAGAATAATCCCAAAAAGCAAATAACGAAAAAAGAAAGAAACAACCAACACAGCAGCAGCAGCATAATGTACATATCGCAGATTTATATATCTATGAAACAAACGTATTTTTTATAAATAATAGCTCGTGTCTATATACTAAACAAAACGAAAATAAAGAGCGAAAAAAAAACGCACGACAATTTGCAACAAATTGACAAAAATACAAGCGTTTAATCTCATTACGTAAAGCGTCAGACCAACAAAAAAAAAAAATTCCCAAAATGCTTCGAAAAAGTGGAAAGAATATAACTAAGAAATTATCAAAAAAAAACATTTTCCCATGGAAATCGATTTGCCAAAGTGTCAAAGTGCCGTTGTCGCCGTCGCCGTTGTGAACTCAGCCCCTCAAGTTCAAGTTCACACACTTTCTATACATAAAACATCTAAAGAATATAGCCACCCACACCCCACCCGCAGCAAAGAAAACTACTTTTAAAATTTATTTTTTTTTGACATGATTTTGTTTCTAATTTGGTCTGATGGATGTATTCGGTTTGATTGGTTTTATTTGCCCCATTGTAAACAGCTTAACTTGAGTTGATCTTTACGATGTTTTCCCCCATTGGCTATAACATTTTATAGTTGTTTTTGTGTTTAAAGAGATTGAGTTGTTTCTGTGATTTTTCAACCGCAAGAATTTTGGGCCATGTGGACTTTTGAAATTGTAAATTACCATACTTATTGTATACTAAAACTAATTGATTTTTGTAATAATAGGAACAAAATAAATTTGTTTTTACACGGTAACATTTTAAATTTTGTTGATCCAAGATCAGTCTTATTTGTATAATATAAACATTATAATTTATATAAAAATACCTTTTTAAAGCTCTTAAAAAATATCTATATAATTTCTGTGATATTCTTAACATATCGCCATGGTTTAACGTGCCAGCTAGCTCTCAATCTTAATCAGTCAAGCTAAATGTCAGGAAGTAAAATCCCACTATACAGATATTTGCTTAAATATAGTAGTATGTGTTTTTGTCTCTAGACAATCCAATTCTTCCTACACATTTTTCTAATCAAATCAAATGGTTTTTCTTTTTGGATTAAATTAGAATCATAATAAATGTCAAGATAAATGAAGGGAGATAACCATAGAGTTAACCAAAACCAAAGTAAAATGTAAAATACCAAAAAAATATGCGTGCCACCTGGAAAATAATAAAGAAAATCGCTTTCCCAGACGACCTTGAAATTCCCGCATATTTTGCCTGGGCTTCTATTATTTAAAAAAACAAAAGAAAACTGCTGCCAAACTATTGATATGATGCAGATCCTAGGGAAATTCTTCTCAGCACCCCTGCCACTTCATTCATTTTTATTTTTATCCGTTCCCGGCCGCCCTTTTTGCTGGCCAATAGTTTATAGCCAATTTTATGGCAGCCACAATTACCATAACTCAAAGATGAATTGCTCATTGAGGAAAACGCTAGCTAGCCTCTCGGAACCGCCAATTGCCTCGAGGCATCCGAACGCGTTCCCCCATGAGTCAGTTGTCGATCGCCAAAAAAAAATAGAGAAATTTCACAATATATACCTATATTTTATTTGCAAAAAAATATTCATTGTACGAGTGTATTTCTCGAGTGTGAGAGAGTATGCTTTATTTTTTGCTTAATTTTTTTCGTTTTATGCGGCCACACACACGGGCTTCTCATAGATAACAACAGAGTGGAACGTTTTTACCCCCAAACGAACTATTTATAAATTAATTTGGGGCAGGCCAAGCCAAAGCAACGACGACGCCTTGTCGATATTGTTGTTGGCCATTTCTCTCTCTCATTTCTTGGTCTTTTGTACCAAGTTTTACATACATATCCAACTCTTACCCCGTTCTGGGGCAGCCCTGCCCAGCAGCTGCCAATATTGAAAAATTATAAACAAAATTGAATCGGACTGCAGTTGCCAAAAGTATGTAAGGCGTCATAATTATGCTTTGGTTTTTGACTTTCTTGGCCTTTGATGCCAGTGCAAATGGGGGGAATTTTGAAAATGTTGTTCGGGGAATTAGGAAAATTCGGTTTGGGTCTTATTAGGGATTCATAAAATGCATTGTGATTGATTTAAATTCTTGAAAGTGTGTGTTAGAAAAATGTATTTAACTCGGAAACTTCTCTGTTAAATATTTATTTAAATAATCAAAAATATTTGGTAATAAAAATATTTAAATTCGTAAAGTTGTGTTTGTAAATAAAATGTTCCTTTGTCTTCGTTCAATTTAAACATTTTTTAAGATTGAAAAAACAAAAAAAAATAGATAAAAAGCTAACAAAAACTCAAAGTTATGTTTTTAAAACAAAAATGTTTATTATAAATATTTATCAGACACGCAATATAAATATTTATAAACAGGATACTGTTCTTAAATGAATGGGAATGTGGCCAAAGCAAACACACCCTTCAATTACAAATCGAAAAGTATATTTTTAAACGCGCTAATTAGCATTTAAACGATTTTCGAACGATTATGAAATGCGTCTAATGGGAATAATTCAAATAAGAAAATATATATAAATCGAACGTACGGCAGAGACATTAAATGCAAAATGGCTAATGAAATGTGCGAAAAATCAAAATTGTGTTTGTGTGTGTTTGTTTTACAGTCGCTCGGAAAATGTGCATATTAAATGCCAGATGAAATCTGAACGATCCATAAAGGAAACCAAGAGTGAACAGAGTGTCCAATAATCTGCACATTAAAGTAAACCAACCAGAAAGTAATAAAATTCTAAGGAAACCATGTCCTGTTGCGGCCAAATAACCAGTATACGAGTGCCCATCGAGCTAAGCAATCAAAGTGATGTGCTGAAGGTAACTCTCGGAGAGGGAAAACCATTTCCCCTTAGATTACCCAACTAGAACCTAAAATAAGAGTCCGCCATTAACTAACCCAAGACTTAACTAAGCAATAATACTAATACAAACTTTATTTTTGCTTCTTTTTTTTGTTTACTGTCTCTTACATTGCCGGTGGGACTAGATCAAATACGATCATCGTCTAGATATCCACCACAGGGTAGGCCTCGTCCTTCTCCTCCTCATCTGCCCCTCGGGGTATGCTCTAACCCCCCTAGACTTGCGTCATCAAAAAAATTCATATAAAATATAAACAAAATTGATTTTGGAAAGCACTTTAAACTGCGGAACAATTATTTATGAAAATACATTTCTGCATTTTGCTCATTAAAATCTATAGACAGCGAAAATAAACAAACTAACTTTTAAGATTTCCATTTCCCCCCCTGAACTGCCCTGCACAAAAATATATTCCCCCCTCCATTGTCGAGCGTATTTTTGATATTCGTTTTCGTACATCAACACTTTTGGCCATTGCGGGAATTTCTTTGGCAGCTGTTTACCATAAAGGAAGTGCTCTAATGGCTATATCGAATCGATTCCACTGGCTATCTACTCTCGGGCGCCAAAAAAGAAATTCCGACGAGTGATAGGTTTATGTCTGTAGCCCCAAAATAAACAATATATCATAAATTCAAGAGGTTATTGATTTTAATCTAACAATTGGGTGTGATTTATTTTTCGAGAAGCCCAAAATAAACACACAGGAAACGTGAAAATAGATTGATTGATGGCTGGACAAAGGCTTGTGTTTGTTGGGGAAGGAAATAAGACTTTAAAGTTTACCAATTTAGTAATATATTTAATTATTGTAAATTATTATTTAGCTTTTGAGAAATTGTGTGTTTTTTAATTAGCACAAACACTATTTAGGCTTTTATCTTTACAACAAAAATTGTGTAAAAATATAATTAAAACATAATGTATAAAAATATTTTTACTATTTCATGTAAGTTTTAGCCGTAGGTTAAGGTTAGGTTTTATTTATTTTCACAGCTCCAAGACAAACAATTCATAAAAATCATACCTATATTTGTAATATCCTAAAAAATATCGGCTTTTGAAGACTAAAACTCTTACCTCATTGATAATCTTGACTGTACATATATTTACTATATCAATATCTCTCTCTCAACGTCTCCACTCATTGCATGTCCTCGATTTCTCTCTCTCTCTCTCTCTCTCTCTCTCTGTTTCTTTTGGGGTCACTTCACTCGCATTGCAGGGTCCAGAACAAATACACGTCTCCAAGTTCTACAAGGAGTCCAAGAATGGCAAGTTCGTGTCCTATATCACAGAGAACGTGCGGACGCTGTATCAAACGTTTCGCGAAGGTGCCTATGCCTCCAATAATGGACCATGTCTGGGATGGCGTGAGACTTTGACATCGCCTTACCAGGTGAGAAATAATAATAATTATTAATTATATAATATATAAATAATCATTTACTCGATCTCCAGTGGATCAACTATGACGAGGCCTTGCTGCGAGCCAAGAACTTTGGTGCCGGCATGCTGGCTCTGGGCGCCAGGCCCAAACAGTTGATTGGCATCTACTCCCAGAACCGACCAGAGTGGATCCTGTACGAGCAGGGCTGCTACTCCTTCTGCCTGGTTGTGGTTCCACTGTACGACACCCTGGGTCCCGATGCCTGTGCTTTCATCATCCGCCAGACAGAAATGTCGATTGTGGTCGTTGAGGATGATGGGAAGGCGGCCATGTTGCTGGAGAAGGCACCACGCAGCCTGAAGATCATCGTGGCCATTAAGCCCATCCGTCAGACGACTCTGGAACGGGCGCGTAGTCGTGGCATTCAAATATTCTCCTTCATTGATGTGGAGAAGCTGGGCGCCAAGGGTAACCATCCGGAAGTGCCACCGACGGCGGAGGATCTGTGCACGGTGTGCTATACCTCAGGAACGACAGGGAATCCCAAGGGCGTGATGCTCACCCACGGGAATGTGGTGGCCGGCGTCTGTTCTGTGATCCTGCAGATGGGTGATCATCGCATCCGGGCAGGAGATGTTATGGTTTCCTTCCTGCCATTGGCCCACATGTTCGAGCGGTGCTGCGAGAACGGAATGTACTATGTGGGCGGCTGTGTGGGCTTCTACTCGGGCGATATCAAGGAACTAACGAATGACTTGAAGATGCTGAAGCCCACGGTTATGCCGGCGGTGCCTCGACTCCTAAATCGCGTCTATGACAAGATTCAAAACGATATATCAGCGTCTGGATTGAAGAGGGGACTCTTCAACATGGCCATGCGGGCCAAGGAGAAGGAGATTGCCCGGGGTGTCCTGCGAAGGAATGGCTGCTGGGACAAGCTGGTCTTCAAGAAGGTACATCAGGCCTTTGGCGGCAACCTGCGCCTCATGGTCGTCGGTTCAGCTCCTCTTGCTGGCAATGTCCTCACCTTTATGCGCTGTGCCTTGGGTTGTCTGGTCCTCGAGGGATATGGCCAAACGGAATGCACGGGCGCCATTACCCTAACAGTTCAGGGAGATCACGTGCCCAACCATGTCGGTCCTCCGGTGTCCTGCAATGCTGTGAAACTGGTGGATGTGCCAGAGATGGAGTACTTTGCCAATCAAAATACGGGGGAGGTGTGCGTGCGAGGATCTAATGTGTTCCATGGGTAAGTCTCAAATGTAAACTTTAAAAATAATATTTTAATCTTTATTTCCTTTTGCAGTTACTATAAGGATCCCGAGAAGACGGCAGAGGCCATCGATTCGGAGGGCTGGCATCACACTGGCGATGTGGGCATGTGGCTTCCCAACGGAACCCTGCGAATTATCGACCGGCGCAAGCACATCTTCAAGCTCAGCCAGGGCGAGTATATAGTGCCGGAGAAGATTGAGAATATCTATACGCTCAGTCAATATGTTAATCAAGTTTATGTCTATGGAGAGAGCTTAAAGGTGAGTGTGGAGGCTTTTAAGAAATTATATATGGTGCCATAATATATCACTCATACGCACTGTGGTTCGACTGTAATATTTTTTTCGATTGCTATAGCATACGTGTCGTATGAGTAATTTTTATGGAAATTTTTGCATTCGGAGCTATACAAAATCTAGTGTCTTCTTGATTGATTAATTTAAAAAAAATGTAATTCAGACAAAAATCGAAATTAAGAAAAGATTTTCTAGAATAGAACCCGTAATGGCTTACGTGCCGTATGAGTAATTTGTATGGAAACTTTGGGACCATTGCGCAACATTTGTATCTTAAAATAAAATTGTTTGGTAGATAAATTAATGAATTGCACTAATACATATAATATAGTTTTTTCTACTTTATTTTATATAATTATAAATTTTTTATTTTTTTAAATTCTTTTTAGAGCTGCATTATCGCTGTCGTTGTACCTGATGTCGATGTACTGAAGCAATGGGCCACGGAGAACAATGTACGCGGCACACTCTCCGTCCTGTGCAATAATAAGAATGTCAAGGAACTGATCATGAACGACATGCTCAATTGGGGAAAGCAGAGTGGACTCAAGTCATTCGAACAGGTAAATATATAGCCAAATATTTATATAATTTTTGTATTAAAAAATACATCATAATTTATTTTTAGGTAAAAGATGTCTATCTGCATCCGGATCCTTTCTCGGTGCAAAACGGACTGCTGACACCCACATTCAAAGCCAAGAGACCGCAATTAAAGAGCTACTTCAAGCCTCAGCTGGAGGATATGTATAAACACCTGGATTAAAGCAATATATACATATACAACGAATCGAACTCAAGAATCGGGGGAAAGCATTCATTCAAAATAAATATGCCTATACCATTTTTTAAACTGATGATGATAACAAAGACTACAGATACAGAAACACAGATAAGAGAGAACGAACTGGAAAAAAAAACAGTCTAATTTTGTAGTTTCGTCAATTCTTAGCAAGTAAGAGAAGCGCAAGATACAGATACCGGATACCAGATACAAGATACAGATAAAATACACACAAAACTCTCTCTAAAAACTGACAAGGATAAATAACCTTTTGACAGCCGCATTTTTTTATTAAATAATTTAATCGAGAAGCGAGCCCTAACCGCAATATGTTAACTATATATTTCCCTTACACACTTATGAACTAGTTCAAAGCGAATAGAACGGCGTAGTCTGAACCAAAACATATATAACTAACATATTGAGCAAAAATTGAATTCAAAATGAAAGCTTTAATGAACTATCGTATGTATACTACACTCAGCGTTAGTTTGGATAACCGAAATGAAGAGTAAACTTTTAAAATTATATTTATTAGAAGCGCTAAACTAAATTAATGGGAACGCAATTCGCTGAGGGAATAAATTAAAAATAATAATTATGAAAAACTAAACCGAGAAGAAGATCAAACTTAACAATAAATATGATAAAGATCCACTTCTTTGGACTGCACTGTCTGCCTTACAACAAAAATACCAAAATGAAAGTTTACCAAACAAAAATAAATATTGCTAAACAAAATTCATTCTTAAGTGCTAAATACATAAAGGTAAAGCAGCAGCATTATAATACAATTATTAAATAATTTCTTTATGTAGATACACACACAAAAGCAACAAAAATAAATTCAAATTATAATTTGAAATAAAAACTAAAATAAAGAAAACACTGAGTTTGTTATTTTTAGGCATTTGGCTTTGCCACAGGATATAATATATGTTGCCACCTTTTTCTAAAACCCCATTTTCTTATCTAGCTTATAGACTATTGATTTCCGGCTACCCCCTTCTCCCCCATAAATACTTCCAATATTAATTTTTAATTACTATTCTCTCCACAGCTTTTAATACATTTCAAAGAACTTTTAACTTAAAGGCGCATTCTGCTTTATGACATTTTACATATTTTCAGCTTAATTCAATTAGTGGAATGCAAGACAAGAAAACGAAAAAGAGTTTCAAATAGACAATTTTCAGACTTCGTTAGTGAGTCGTTTTTTGTGAGTAGATTCTAATTAAAATGTACAAATATGTGTCGGGTATGGGGGGTCTTAGCTAAGTAGTAATCAAGTTCTGTTGATATCCGGACTTAAATTCACTAAAACTCGTTTGATTTAACTACGCGCGTGGATCACAGCTCGCCGTGTTTGGGCTCATGGGATGGCCTTACAGTGGTGACCTCCAGCGGATCTTGCACTGATGAATCATCTTCGGCGGTGTCTCTACCGCCATGTGAATTCTCATGGTCCTCGATGCGAGCCATCAACGACTTCAACTCACCGTCGTAGTCCTTCCACTCGGGCACAATCCTCTGGGCGGCCGTCAGCTTGGCCTCCTTGGTCTGCGGATTGTTGCACAGATCGATCACCTTGGCAGTCTTGAAGGAGGTGTCGCTGCACCACGTCTGACACCAGAGCCAATCGTCGGGCAGTGACTTAATGGCCACCTGGTGGATCATATTGTTGGGCAAATCCTGATCCAAATTGGACAAGCTGTTGGGATCCTGGCTAAGAGCCTGGTATTGACCTCTCAGCCTGTCGCCAGCTGCAATTTTCCTAAACCTCTTCAAGTCCACCACGTACAAGGCGGAAATGTGATAACGCCGGCCCATCAGATGACTCCTCCAGTATCCCTGCTTCCAGAAGCGGAAGCCCTCCATCTCCTTGCGCGAATCACAGAACGGCGTATAGGCATAGGGCGCTCCTCCAAGATCCAGGTCATACAGCTCCTTGATGTCAGTTCGCACAATGGCATCGGCATCCACGAAAATAATTTTCCTCACATTCAGCGGAAAGAGCACGTCCAAGAACAGAATCTTGTAGCCCCAAATGGTCCGCTGTTTCTCTGTCTGCTGATGGAGCCAACGTGGCCACTTGTACTGGACCAACTCGTACTGGAAGTTATACTCGCTGGCCATGTGCGGCAGGAAATCAGTGAACTGAGGCGAAAGGTAGTTCTTTAAGAACCAAAACTTCACCGGGGATTTGGTGTGCTTCAGCAGCGACACCATCATGATCCTAAGCAGGCGTTCATACAAATGTCCAGAAGCCACGGAGAAGATATTAATAGTTTCCGTATCCTCATCTGTGACCACCTGGTTGCCATTGCTTCCGCCAAAGCTGCTGGCGATGCTGTTCCAAATGCCCGATTGCGGCGCCTGTTCGTTGTTATCGGCAAGGAGTTCCGCCTGCTGCATGCCCGGCTTCTTGGCGACTCTCAGCTTGATGACATGGGACTGCAGGGATGTGATAAGAACCTGAACTTCCGACGAGCCAGCCGTGTGATGCGTATTAGTGCCTTCAATGTGACTTATTCCATAGATATCTGAGGATTTGCCTTCGCGAAGACGCAGGGACCAAGCTCCGGGATTGGCTTTCAGCTGGAAGTAACCCAAATTGGCCATTACAATGGTGTCCACTAAAGTGGGTTGGCTCTGAGTGCCCAAAACCAACTGTAATCCTCTTGGAGGAGCTCCGCTGGCGGCATCGAAGCAATGTCCCTCCAACAGCAAGTACTCCAAATCGAATTCGCTGTGCACGGGTCCTCCAATATCTGTTAGCTTGATGTTATCCAAGTCATAGACGGCTCTCACGGCCTCCACCAGCCAGTTTTCGGGGACCTGCAGCTGTTGGGTGAGCAAAGGATTCGCGGGTAAACCGCTGAACTTGGCCAAAGGTCCCTCCGAGCGGCTGCCAGTGGATTCGAATTGGATTTCAGGCTCCACCACATATCTGTAGAAGTTCTTCACGGGCATATCGCTGTGCTGGGGCACTGGTATGAGGTAAAGATTCAGTTGGCAGTTCAAAACCTGGCGAAGGAGTATAAGGATAGGTGTTAGCTTTTGAGCTGCTCGTGAAGCGGGATCCAGGACAGCTGCTATATCAAAGTGGGGGAGTTTCTCCTGCTTGGGCGGCAGCTTCACCACCGAGTGATCTGATTTAAGGTCAGTGGGTAACTTGAAACGTGTCTTGGTCTGACGGGGAAGCAGGCTGGCGTACAGCTTGAGCAGTGTGTCGCTGGTGAATTCTTCTCGGACATCTTGAGCCGATTCCTTGAGTACTTGACGCACTTTATCGCCATATTGCAGGGAACTAAAACGGGCCAACAAAGCAAAGTCAGCGCTATCAAAGGTTTCCTCGGCGGCCAGAGGACCGTACAGCCGTCCATTGCCTATTACCAAGCGCTGGGACTTGGTAAGACCCAAAACACGCTGCGAGTACACTCTCAACATTTTCAGATGAAGCTCCGTGGAACCCAGAATATCCTCCAACTGCGCAGGTATTTCAATCTTCTCCTTGGGCTTCTTCAGCCACTTGAGTACCAGCTCAGTGGCTTGACTGGGCCCTGGCAGGCTCTGCACTGCAGCCCAGGCCAAACGATTGAGGTTCTTCTTATTAGACAAGGAGGAGGCACTTTCGGTATTAGGAATAAAAGCCAGGCGGACACTTTCGCTGCTCTGAACATATTCCAAAGCGTGGGTGAGCAGAGAACGTCCCTGTTCTGTATCCAAGTCAGCAAATACCCAAATTGTGAGAAACTGAAGGGATGAGCCACCAATAACCTCTGTAGACTTTTTGCCACCAAAATACTTGAGATTCTCCATCAAAGTGGCGGTCATGTCCCGATTGGACAGACGATTCAAGGCACCAACATTGCCCAGGTTTTTGTAGGCCACGCCATTAATATCCAAGTATCTCACATCCTCCTGGCTAAGAATCCTCTGATTCAATCTGGGCATAACATGGGGCTGATTCATCAAATAGTCAATGGCCACATCGGTGTCCGTCATTTCACCTTTGTAAACGGCCTTTTGCAGGCTGGTGGTGTGACTCATAATCTCGGTGAAGATGGCTTCCTCAAAGTCACTGTCGGCGGTTACAATGTTGCTGGCCATGGGCACGCCATTGAGCAGGGCCTGCGGCTGTCCCTTGTTGTCGGAGAAGCCCAAACGTTGAATGAACTCGGCGGCCAATTCTCGGCCATAATCATAGGTGCCGTCTTCCTCTAGAAACTCCTCCGCCTTGCTGGCACTGAGAGTGGTGAACTCCTTGGACAGCTGCTTTACTATATCCTTTTTCGTAACCACCTTTGTCTCGCCAACGGAGGCATAGATGTCTGTGAGAAAACTCAAGGCAGCCCGGGCATCTTTCTTTTGACTCACATAGTTAAAGGCACAACTGATGGCTATGTAATCCTCTCGATTATCCTCACTGGCCTCCCTCGAATCAAAGACCAAGCCCAAGCGAATGGGAGCCTGATGAATGACAAAGGATTCGGATAGCTTAATCACGCTCCTGGCTGTCGGATGCAGGGCATCGACCACCAACACCAAGTTGAAAACATTCTTACGGATGTTCCTCAGCATGCCGGGGAAGGTAGGCCGTAGGAGATCCATCACAGACGATGGCCAACGACGGTACTGAGCATCGTTCTCGATATCATTGACCCACTGCACTGCCGTGTCGCGAATGTCAATAGCAAACTCTTTTTTGCTGGATGCAGTGAGATCCAAGGCCAGAAGAGAGCTGGCCAGCTTACCCCTCACATTATTGCTGTGCAGGCTTTCCAGGACGCGCATTTCCGAGCGCAGTGTCTCAATTAGGGAGTACAGATCCATGGTGTCCGCGTCAAAGAAGAGTCCATTGATGAACAGAGCACCATCTGGTGGAGCTACATTCAAGCTTCGGCCAAACGCTTCGGTGTTGTGCTTGACTTCCGCCCTCAGGGCATCCGTTACTTTGTGGGCCAACAAAGTCCTGGCCAACATGGGAAAATTGTGTGCAGTATATTGCAGAATTTGTAGGGTTTCATCGCCTTGAATTTCGGCTACGGCAGCGGCTGCCTGAAGACCCAAATCCTGGAATTCCCAGGCTTTCAGCTGGGCAATCTCATCGTTGCCCTGCAGGAGTCTCTGACGCAGCTGATCCAGCGCTCTCTTTAGTGTGGGATGCTTCTGTTTTAGAATTTTGAAATCGAAACCTTGGACATCCGATTCATTGGCCAAATCCTCATCAGAAGATCCACCCGCCTCGGGCTTGGGAGCATCATCTTGGCTCTTGTATTCCGTGGACTTTAGGTGAAGTTCCACGCCGTAGCCAGAAAGACGCACTGGTCTGGTTTCCTTTTTGGCCAACTGATGACGCAGAATATATCGGATCTTACCGTTGTTGGCTTCCTTCTCCAGCAGCTTGTGGTAGATGCGGAACTGAGAGCTGCCTAGGTCACCATACAACACCACGGTCCTTGTATTGTTCTCACTGCCCGGGAAGATGTGATCGAAGCTGTAGGTTATCACCGGCGCATCTAAACTCTCCTTGGCCAGCGGCAACTCCAACTTTTTCTGCAACTCATTGAAACTGCAGGCCAATTCAGTGCCCACCTGGACAAAGGTGTAGCTTTGACAGGAGCCACCGCTGCGTAGTTCCTCGGCCAGTTGGAAGTGGGTCTGTATCCTAGGCGTCAGGCTGTGCATGGACACGACCAACTTGAGCAGCGGCAACTGGGGAGAACTTACATGGCTTTTGACCAGCTCCAAGGCGGCATTATACTGCTGGGATTCGGTATCTGCAAAGGGAAACTATTTATATAGAAAATATCTGTATTTTGGAGGGTATAACACAAACCGTATTCATTTAATGCCGTGTCCAATTTGGTCACTCCCTGTACGTAGTCCCAGAACAGGCCCGCCTGCTCATCGGCCAGATACTCGGCCACCTCCAGGTATAGCGGTGTCTGTGTCCATTTGGCGTTGATCAATGTGGTGATCGGATAGCTCTGACTCGATTCGGCGGAAGACGACGGAGCCGCTAGGAGCCCCAGGAGCCCCAACACTGACACACACAAAGCCGCGGCACGTAACATTGTTGTTTGGCACTCTACGTTTCCCTATGAGATTCTGGCCAAACACATAACGCTTGCGCCAACACAAAGAAGAACCTCCTCGAGGGTTTTAAACTTTTCCAGCAGTGTTTTAGCTGGTTTTAACCCAGTTTTATAGTTAATTAAGTGTATAACTGATGTGGCGTTCGACCGGCCTGCCGTGCGCAGTGTGACCAGGCCAATTGTGGAAAACTATCGAGAGTTGATCGGGAATTTATTTTGCCTAATTCTTATATTCTATTCTATTCTAATATAAAATAATACAAATAAATAAATAAAGATATTTCGATAAAATTGTTTTACTAATAAAAAAAAAATACCAAACAATTGTATTTATTTGTAATCGATTTTCCCCCTTCGGTCACTCTAATCGGTTTGTTTACAAATTTAGCGCGAATTCTGGTTGCCGACAACATTTTGGGGTTAATATTTGCCAATGAAATACACCTTAGAAGGCAGCAATGCAAGGGGTAACCTATATTAAACCATAAAGAGCTATGTTTTTAATATATTCCTTCCATTTTCAGTCATCGCCAAAGCCGTACAATCCCTGTCCAAGGTGGGCAAGGAAATGTTCATTGAGATCGATCCTCAAGGCTTGCAAATGAGGGCCATAAATGCCACTCAATCGGCTGTGGGAAGCATATTCTTCAAGCGTTCCATGTTTGAGGTCTTCGATACCCCTTCCAACTCGGGCTTTTATTGCAAAATCTCCATGAAGGGCTGCTTGGCTGTTTTTAGGAATATGAACGAGGTTAGGCTAAGGGCAGCTTTTCCACCTTTCGGTTTTAATGATTGGAAAATCTCCCCTTTCCAGGTGGAGTACTGTGAGCTCAACATACTGGACGATCAAACCAATTTGCAGGTGAATCTACGCTGCAAGCTGGAGACAACCAAGGAGGCCACCATTTCCATAATCGATGATCAAAACATCAATACAAACATCGACACTGACCAGATGCCAAATGTGTAAGTTTTAGGGAGATAGGATTTAAAAGATATATCATCATTATCCTTTTAGAATCCGCGGGGATCACAAACTATTTACGGACATATCCAACAATTTCAACACCACCGAGGAGGAGCTTACCCTAGAGGCAAACTCTGGCAGCTTGGTGGCCAAAAACTACATAGAAGGAGCCCGGGTGAATGACAAGTTCATGCGGACGCAACTGAAACTCAAGCCCAATGAGTTTGACCAGTACCAGGTGACCAAAGAAACTGTCATTACCTTTTGCATTAAGGAGTTTCGCGCCTTTCTCCTCTTCGCCGAGTGTCTTAATGCCTCGCTAAACCTGGAGTTCGATGAAGCCGGTTGTCCATTTCTTTTGAAAGTCAAGAAACACGGAGAGATTGAGTGCTTGCTTATTATGTCTACGTTGTCACCGGACGACGTGAGCTTCTCGGATGATTATTGTCAACGGGATTTGAGTGCCCAGGATGAAGATGTGCGATGTGCGGCTGCGTCGGCAGCAAAAGCTACGAGTTCGAAGAGAAAGAGCAGCACTCCCGGACCAAGTATAGCCAGCAAACGCAAGAGCAATCAACCCGAACCGGCTGCAGTGCAGCGAAAAAGGATCGTGCAGGAGGAGAGCCAGCCGCTAGAGAGTAGTTTGGAAACTCCTCTTTTCCAGTTCAGAAACTCTGAGGCACAGCAGGCTTCCGTGCAGCAGCCACGAAACCTAGCGGAAGTGGACACTGTGGTTTTGATAGAGGACGAGGCAGACGAGGAAGCTCTGATGCTGGCCGCTGCAGATGCTGCTTTAGAAGCAAGTATAGCACCGGTTACGGTACCGCCCAGCACGGAGGTGTGCTTCTACAACTCTGAAGATACGCCG
The DNA here is from genome assembly GCA_018905755.1 of Drosophila ohnishii. NCBI lineage: Eukaryota > Metazoa > Arthropoda > Insecta > Diptera > Drosophilidae > Drosophila > Drosophila ohnishii. Next base: position 4,904 of record JAEIII010016269.1, on the reverse strand, counting down.
GCCCCTCCGGAGATGCCTTCCGATGAGGATGAAACCATACCCCCGTCGCCGGAGCGCCCCACCAAAGTGCGAACCATTTTCTCCCGATGCTTTCAGAACACCTACGTCCCTCGGGAGCCTTCGCCCAATAGTCAGGCCTATGTGCCCAATTCTGATACTGAAGATTAGCATATAATTTGATCGTTTAACTCGGCAAATACAAATATAAGGATAGAATAGTCAGACGGCTTTCTCGACGTTGTTTATGTGTGGCAGAAAGCTGCTTGTCATCACAGCTCCCATCCTCGCCTGCAGTTCCTGGACATTCCTTTGGGCCTGCTGCAGGGAGGTGTGTGCAGACTGCAGGTTAAGCTGGGATTTGATGAGCATTAGGTCGGTGGTCACCAGCTGCTTGGAGGCATTCATCACGAAGCTGCGGGTGAAAGCAGTGAGAGATCGCCAAATGGCAATGTTGTTTTCAACTGAAAAAATGTTAATATATTTATTTAAGAAGGATAAAAGGTTTAAGCCAAGTTATACTTAGTTTCCGTTGCAGCAGGTTGTTTCGGTATATGGAGGCCGTGGAGCTGTTCACCTGCTTGCCTCTGCGCTGTTCATAGATATCCTCGTCATCGTCCTCCTCCTCTGTGGCTTCTCCAGGAACTTCAGCGGCAAAAATCTGACAGGAAAACCGATTTAGCTTGTAAGAAAATGTTAATTATTATAATTCAGCTGTACCTTGTGCTTGTCCTGCAGTTCTTCATCGGATTCGGAGGCTTCTCCGCTTACTAAAACCGACATTATGGAAATAAACTAATTAATAATAACAAAATTAGCAACAATTAAACAAACAAAATAGAAAAACAACAAAACACCATTTGTGTTCGACTAGCAAACAGCTGTTCTTAATCGAGCTATAGCTATCGACATTGCTTTGAATTTCAATCATTTTTTAATTTCTTGGATAATTACCTGTAATAACTTAAATTTTAAATAACTTAAGCTCTTGTAAAAATGGTTTATTTATTAATTTTTCTAACAAAACTGCATTTGAATTTGTAAAAATTAAAGATGGCAACTCTAATCAACAGCTGTTTCCTTAGCTTTATGAAAGAATTTAAAATTAAATACAACTTTCTTACATAAATTCTGGTGTTGCCTTGAATTTACATTATTAAGCCCCTATATAATGAGTAATTTAAAGATTATTTTATCTTTTAAAACCCCCTAAAAACTCCCCCTATTTCCGTAGCACCCTTGGTTTTTAGTTTTCATATAAGCAGACTCTATTTTACAATTGAAAAGAATTTATTTAGCATTTTAAAATAAGTTTTTTAGGACTTTGAACATTTAACTAGAAAAAAATGTGCTCTAAGGTTTTGGTACATACATACACAAAAAGTAGCTGGGCATGCTTAATGATCGCTACATTCACTGAAAGTACTTTTGCAAGGCTCCCGTTTCGAACATTCGCTTGATGTCTGTGCCGCCGCCAATGAATTTGCCATCGATGAAGACGCGGGGCACCGTCTTGGCGCCCGTGATCACGCCCAGGACCTCCTGAATCTCATTCCCTTCCGGATTGCCGTCCAGTTCTATGATTGTCGCCTCTACGTTTAGCTTTCGGAAAGGCTGCCAACCACAAATAGATTAGATTAATAACGTTAAGCGACCTTTGAAGGTCCCGCCCAGCATGCTCTTACCTCCTTGGCCATGGTGCAGTATGGGCAGTAGGTCTTGCTGAAGATAACCACCTTGTTGCTGGCCACCGTGTTCTCAACGAATTTTGCTTGCTTGGAAGACATGTCGACGATTTTTGGTCTGAGCGCTGATCCAACTGCTCCCATAAGCTCGAGCTCGCCGAGGAAGGGGTGCGGAAACTTGGGGGGTAGAGCGGGATGAAGCGAAAGCTGCGACAGGTGTAAGCTGCGTGGAATTAAGACTTTTTTATTGATGTTTTTTAATCGCCACAGATGTTGTTGTTGTTGTTGCGGAACCAGAGTTGCCGACATGCGCGAACTTACCATCGCGTAATCGAAAGCATGGCGGATTATATTTTGACGATTTTAATTGTATATATTCATAAAAAATATGTATGTAGGTACAGGTCATCTAATTTTAAAGTTTGTATACAATAAAAACGAGTAGGCTATAATGTAATAAAAAGTTTATAAAACGCAGAGGCTGTCGGCAGCAGAGCTGCCACATCGATGGCGTTGCCAGATCGTTGTAAACGTTTTAAATTGCACTTAAAGGCACAAAATGGGAGTCTTTTTCGACTTTAAAAGCCTTAAGAAGCCATCAGCCGTTTAGGAACTGCTCCAGGGCGTCCTTGGCCTCCACCTCGTTGGGTTCCAGAACCACTTCCTCCAAGGCCATCTTGTTGCCGCTCGTTTGAATTTCTGCAAGCAAGAAAATAAATTTTAATTCTATGTATTAGATGGATTTTTTGACTTTGAAATTACTCGTCAGTTGGCCGTGTTGCTTGTACTCCTCCATATCGTTGCGGAAGGCATCGTCGAAGACCGCCTGTCGCTCCCTTTGCAGCTTTAGCAGCCGCTGCTCCTGGTCCTGGATCTTGGATTGATGCTGCGACGCAACCTTCTGGCGATATTGCTCCAGTTCGTTGAGTTTCTTTTGCTTGTGGCGGGACAGCTGAAACTGCTGCTCCAGCATAAACTCTTGCAGCTCGCACTCCTCGCACAGATCTTCTAGCTTCTCCAGCTCCACTTCCAGCTGCTTGCCCATATCCTCCAAAGATTGCAGCACCTTCGTGCTGGCTTGCAATTGGGCAACTAATGTGGGAATCCCTGCCAGACTGGCGTTCAGCTCACTAACGACCCTGCGCTGGTTGCTGGCCTTCTGCTGGACTCCGGCGATCTGTGTAGCAATCGCTGCCGCCTGCTCTGCATTCTCCTCATTGGCCACATGGATGTGCTGCCAGTCATCTTCGTATTTGGCCAGCAAACTGCAGCCCGCCGCCACATTCAGATGCGTTGGTATCCCATCCGTTAGCTGAAAAGCAGAGCTCAGGGAGAGGTTGCTGCTCCTGCTGGAGGACAGGCTCTCGTTGAGACCTAGTGGGGGCAGACCACTCGAGGATGTGGGGGTCGTTACACTGCTGGCCTGGCTACTTCCCGCGTTCCCGGAACTGACACGCTGGCGATATTGCTGCTGCAGATTCTCCGAAATAACCAGTCCCTCCTGGATCGCACTGCTCAGCTTCTTCTTCAGACTCCCGAACATCCTTTCGGCTTGGGACTAATTATTGCTGCACTTTATAATTGTTGCTCCCAATTGACGTCTTTTTCTTGCCGTTTTCAATCGAAAATGGTAAATAAAGAATCAGCTGTTTAGGCAGGTGGCGAGAGAGAGCGAGAGTGGGAGAAATCGGTCAGAGAGAGCAACAGTTTGACGTGATACCCTGCACAAGCGGCGTTTGAGTTCTTATAGGAGTCTTGTGAAGACTTTTTTAATTATAATTGATTACTAACTTAACGTTAATAAATAATTTATTATAATTTTTATATTTTAATCAAACTAAACATATATTTTCATCTCAATTCCTTTACAATTTTCATGTATAACATTTTACAAGATTTTAAATCAGTCTTATGACATAATTCTTGCAAGGGTTAAATAACAATAACTAAATTTTTGAGCTTATAATTTATATATTTGTTACAAAATAATAGGATGACTGCATACTTAAAAGTATGTGAAAAACTGTGATGTTCGGCTACGTTAATTATTCTAATTAAAGCCTAACTAATTAATCTTCAGTCAGGTCCACAGATTCAAGCGCGGAATTTTCCTTCACCTGTTGCTTTTTATTAACGGGCTCAGGTACCTTTTCCTCTTTATCGACAAGGAATTCGATTATCTCTATATCACTATTATTGTTATCCGTTTGATCGAGAGCTATACAGCTGCCAGAGCTGGAAGCGGCTTCAGACTCTGTGTCCGAACTTTCCGTTAAGGAATCGTTTTGGGATTCTGAGCTCGAGTCCAAATCGATGGTAAGCACATTATCCGCTGTGTCGTTTGATGAAATGGAGAGGGCGTCCATTTGATCGCGGTTCTCCTCCTCTCCATCGGACATGAGTTCCTTGACTATATCGCTCATGGGCGATGATTCACGTTCTTTGGCAGCAGGAATATTGGCTTTCAGGACCTGGCCATAGGCCATGGCCACGGCCAAAGCCATTTGCTTGGAATGTTCCAAGTACAATTCCGAGGGTGGAGGAGCGGCGGGGGGTATAGTTACGGTGGGTGAAGAGTTTCGATCGCGACTGTTGCTGCTGCTGTGGCGCCTGCTTCTGTGATGCGGTTTTCTATGTTTTCTGGTCTTCTTCTTGTTTTTCTTTCTTTGATGGGAACGACTGGGGCTGCGACTAGGACTTCTGCTGCTCCGGCTGCTGCTTCTCTTCCTGCTGCGTCGCTTTTTGGACTTCTTTGCACGACGCCTACTGCAGCTTCTACTAGAACTGCGGCTCCTGCTCCGACTTCTGCGAGGGTTCCTGCTGGCACCTCTGTTGTAAAATTGATTGTACTTTCTTCTCTCGTATATGTCATCCAGATCCTTTAGCTTCTGCCGGCAATTCGCCTGTGTGCGCTCCTTCTCCCGCCTATTATGACGAATAACAGTGTTAATAGTGCGACCCAAAAAGCGTTTGTTGGCTTTGCCCAGAGGATTGACTTTGCGCTCGCTTTGTTTGTGGCTACTGATTGTGGCTTTCTGACCCTCAATTTCGAGCATTAGCTCCGCAATGGCCTGGCTGTTGGTTAAATATTGTTTAATTAAATGGTTTAATGGTTTTTATTGAAGATATTTACTTTGTTAGAGCGGAATCCTCCATTTATGGCTTTTTGTTGTCAGAAACATTTGTGTGTGACCAGGTGTGACTTTTAGAAAATTACCACAC
>JAEIII010016197.1:0-24908 GCA_018905755.1 Drosophila ohnishii | reverse complement strand
TCGCCTAGATAAGAAAATTTTTGTCATCGTTCCCTAAGCTTTTTATTTTCATTTCATCATTATTTGACATTTTTAAACACTTATTTTAGATATTTCAAAAGGTATTGAAATATCAGGGTGATTAATGTTACTTTTACCAACTTGAAGCAACAGATAGTAGCGCAAACGTAGTATTTTGACCTCGACTGTGCCGAGTCACGAAGCTTATTCACACAAGGGCCAATGTGCCACAGTGGTGTCCGAAATGTTGACCCACCTTCATTGTTTTTCTTCACATTTTTGGAAGCATTGCCACATTTTAAGAATTGTACAATACGGCATGTGCAATTGTGTAGTGGGGGTGGGAGGTGTTAGTAAGGCGGAGGCCACCTACTACGGGTTCTCTTGGGTTGAGAATATGTGCTCGGGTGTGAGAGAGAGTAACGTGTCGTTTTACTGCATGTGTACTACAGTGGCTGATGAAATATTGGGCTTTGCCCACCTCACATTGGTTCTCTGTGTTCTTTTCTATATTCTCGCCATCGAAATTGTATATTTGTTTCGCATATGCAAATAAACACGCTCTCTGCCGCTCTGATTATCATCACCGCGACTTTACTACTGACATCAGCAGGGAATGACGTGAACAATTGTTCGATTCCGTATGGCTTACAATTAGCGCAATATCGGCTGATTTTTCATCATTCTCGTTCTCAGCCAAGTGCAAAAATAACAGCGGAAGGAACAGGCCAGAGACGCACAGCAGCAAAAACACATCTCTGCTCAGTCTATTATAGCGCTCTCTCACCTTGGCGAAAAAGGAATAAACAACAAGTGTGTTCAATGCGAATATTAACGCTCATTTCCATTCGAAAGATACTATAACTATACTATGTACTTTGTGTACATTGTGTGTATCCATATCCGAAGTCTCGCACACACGCACGCACAACCAAGCGACGAGCCGAAATCTTTAAGGTCGCACTGCGGTTAGTGGCCCTGACTCTGATCTTCTGTATTTTTACCTCATATAAATTTGTATATATGTGCCTGCGCCTATATATGTACATACATGCATACGACCGAGTATTTATTTATGCATGTAAATCGGTAGTCATACTTTTATTTAAAACGCTTCAAGGTGTTTGAACACTTGGTCGCCGCCGCCACCGCCGGTTTTCCGTATTTTCATTTTTGATTTTTTTAACCTCTATCGCACGTTGTATTTGTGCCAACGAGAGAGAGATTCCGCCTCCAAAACTCTACGCTCGTCAAAGCCCCTCTCCGGAGGCCCATCGAGGTCACCGGCTGTAACTACTCCCAATCTCCAACTTCTTCACTTCTCAAATTCTCCATTGGGATACTCTGCACAGAAATATATTTTATATTTTTTGTATTAACTTGTAAAAGAAAGCATTCATCTTAAAAGTGATCATCAATGTTAGTTATGTTAAATTACAGCTCCTCAATACCTTCATGTTTAGAAATATTTAATATTTATTTTAATATAATTTATTTTTAGGTTTGATCTTTCATGACCTTTTTAATAATCCCTAATCCCTTTATAAGAATTCAATTTTTTATATGATCATAGACCATATTTAAATACAAATAATTAACCTTGGTCTTAATGTTAAAATGTAATAACAGCTGGTTTTGATTTTAATATGAAAAGGTATCATCAAAAATATTCATGAATAAACCTTGATCTTAACAGTTTACACTTTGAAATGATATGCCAAATCAATATGTGATTCTGACCTTTATGATCGAAATGCTCTGCGATTTTTAACAGTGTGTGCCGTGTAATTTGTGACGAGGAGAGGCGCGTTTTCAAAGCTTGTTTTTTTGTTCAGGGTCAGCTCGAGGTTTTTTTGGCCTGCTTTATGTATGTTTGGCTCTTTGGATGTTTGGATACGATACCATGGCTGGCGGCCGTGTGTTTGTGTATCTCTCGGTTGTTTGCTATTGTGCCGCCAAGATTGGTGGTTGGATCCCAGCAGAAGCGCCGTTGCAGCAACAAGTTGCGATACGTCACTTCGCTCTTCACTCACAGCTGACGGCTACCTATAGCTCTGGCTCTCTTTTGGCTCTATTCGCCGTGTTTGCTGCCGTTTTTTTTTTTTTTTTGTTACTTTTTGCATTCGAATGTGGGCCAATGTCAATGGAGTGGAGTGGAGTGGCGGAGTGAGGGAGTGCGGGAGTGGGAGAGGCGGAGGAGGCACTCGCTCATGGGTGTCGGGGGTCGCAAGCTGCGCTTTCGTCACCAAACTGACAATGCTCTCCTCTCTCTGTCTCTCTCGGCCGAATTCGATTTCGCCTTTTGACTTGTCAAAACGCCAACGCCAACTACAACTACCACTGGCACTGCTGCCACTGCTGCGCCGTATCCGATCGATTCAAGTCTCTTCGATATTGCGCTATAGCTAATGGCCCCACAAAATCGGGGGTTACGCAAGGCCCCAAGGGATTGCACATGATGTAGAGCTCCAATGTTTTGGCGGGGGTACAGTCTGCGATCAGAATAATGGCTGCCCATAATAGCTTTAATATGTGCCGGTCTTTGGGAACGAAAAGGCATTTTCAGAGGTTACATTATCAATTGCCACACTTACTATCTGAATGTCAAAGTAATCAAGCTTTGTATATATAAAGCCATCTATAAATCTATGCAAATATTTGAAAAAAAAAACTCACGGCCCTTGTTTTTCCTTCTTGTTTACAGAACCAAACTTCAGTACGAATCGCTTGAAGGCTCAATGATCCTCGACGGCGAAGATGATACGCTAAGCGACAAGATTGGCTGCCCGCTTTACACCGCCCCGGAGCTCCTTTGTCCCCAGCCAACGTACAAGGGCAAACCGGCGGATATGTGGTCCCTGGGCGTGATCCTTTACACGATGCTGGTGGGTCAGTATCCGTTCTACGAAAAGGCCAACTGCAACCTAATCACGGTGATCCGACATGGGAACGTCCAAATACCAATGACGCTCTCGAGATCGGTACGCTGGTTGTTGCTATCGTTGCTGCGAAAGGATTACACCGAACGGATGACCGCTAGCCATATCTTCCTGACGCCGTGGCTTCGGGAACAGCGCCCCTTCCACATGTACCTGCCCGTCAACGTAGAGGTGGCCGAGGATTGGAGCGATGCGGAGGAGGAGAGCGAGGGCACAGCCACCGATGCGATTGATGAGGACGAGGGCGGACCGTGTCCGTTGGGAGACAAGCACGAGTACGAGGATATCGGCGTGGAGCCGCTAGACTACACGCGAAACACACTTCAGATGGCGCAGAACGCCAATGCCATGTCCACGGAACCCGAACCCGATACGGATGTGGATATGGGCTGATGGGAGCTCGAGAAATTCACCCACGGGTTGCTTTCTGGAACACGCTGGCGCGTCGGTTGCTACTCCGGCTGTATGCCGGCTTTCGGTAGCCGCCAGGATAATGGACATATCAGGCGATGTGCCACTGTGAATACATCCTGCGCCTTTTTGGGCGCGCGCCGACTTTGACTGCGTTCCACGTCGTCTTCCTGCAGGTGGTACTGCCAAACAAAGACTTAAAGCCTCGCTTAGACATTTTCTTTTAGATACAAACACACAAGAACTCACTGCCTTCCAATCGCGCTTCGCGGCCACGATCCGTTCAAGAATCGCGCCGCCCTGCGCAGCCTCCTCTCTGCAACCGATTCTTCCTATAAAAAAAAAAACAAAAACACCTACCTATGTACAATACATTGTAACATTTTTTAATTTTTTTGCAAACTGTTGATCTTGATCAAAAAGGACAGTCGCCCTGATTTGTTTTTGGGCTCTAAAACAACACATTAGTTTCCATGTTAAAAAATGCAACAAATGCAAATTGTTATTTATTATTTAATACTTCTGTATTACGCTTCGTCTACTATATGAAAATCTTGTAAGAGAAAATCGTGAAAAAAAAAACAAAAAAATAATACATTGAAATTTGATCTCACCAAGAATTAAAATAATTATTAGTGTTTTTTATTTATTTCGTGGGACTTAGGAGCCTCTTAGATACTTTGAATAGTTAAAGATAACCTTATAGTTATCGGGCAAGTCGAGCGAAAAGCTTAATGCTTTTCTATCGCTTTAATTAATTGCAGGAATTTAAATTAAAATGTATACGTTATCTTTAGAATAGATTAGATGGCTTAGAAAATTATAGATAAGTATAATATAACCTAAATGAAATTAATTTCGGCAGAAAATAACAGAAATCTGATATAGGGCAACCTCTCAAGAATTTTTTAATAGTGTTTAATTATTTAGGGAAGGTTTTTAATTAATTTTTGTATTATACAAATGACTCCCATTGTAGAAGAGTTCTGTCCAAAAACATTGTTTAGACTCCCAAGAAACGTTTTATATATGAAAATTCGACTGTACTTATGGATTCCAGCATAAACTGTTTGCATTTTCTGAATATCAATTCCATAGAACCAGGGAGCTATACAAGTCGAAAACAATAATGAGTCAGGGGAAAAGAAGATTTTTGAGAGTCTGAATGCGTCACTGTTGTTTACTAACATCAAAATACAACATTTTAGTAAGATGAGAAAAATATTTTGATCGTATTATACGCAGAAAAACAAAGGTTTTGTTATTCTTAATTCTAATCTAAGGTGATAAATAACCTGTTCGCGAAAAATCGAGAGACTTCTTGGAGCAGTTAGAGAATATTTTTAGAGCTCCTCTCGGGCTCGAGGGATTCCTAATTACTTTGCAGATTCTGATAATGACAATAGTGACTGCAACTTATCAGGTTGGCGAACGTGACTTTCGTTGCGGAAATACTTGTGACTTTGCTCCCCCAAAAACAACAGTAAGCTAGCTAATAAGTATTATTGCGAGCAGAGGAGAGGTCGGTCGGTCGGTCCCAACACCACCACTGTCATCTGATGTGGCGACGTGACGAGGCGAGGGCTTTCGCATGTATGCCACCCCGATTTTCGGTTGTGTGAGTGAGCATTTCTACCTGTGGCCGAGCGAGCACTTTGTTCAGATTATGAAATTTCCGATGGGGAGAACGAGAACTGCGCAAAACGCGAAAAACTGCTGACGGCGACGTCACCTTCAGATTGTGACTATCAATTTTTTGGAGCTCCATTGCCACGCATGAACTTTTTCCCCCGATATGGGACTTAACATCGATCCAGAGCCGACTGGAAAATACCCATATGTTTTTATATATTTGTGGAATTTTTGTAAATATTTCTAGGCGGGATTTTGCCTAGAATAATGTCAGTGAACCGATTCTTATATTTAGTCTGAGAGTTTTCTTTTGCTCAATTTTTAGTTAGTTAGTTTTTTAATATAGAATGCTTTTCATACTGGATAAAAATCTGGTTTAGTTTTGGGGATAACTTCAGGGAGAACAGTTCAGGACACCAACAACATACATATCTATCAGTCTTTTGCGATTAGCCGTTCACTGTTATTTGGAGCCGCCCATTTAGCATCATGGCCAATATATCCATTCTACATTGGGCCCCATCCGATCCAGGCATGCGCTGCAGCTAAGGTTGCTAGCCAGCAGTGCTGCCAGGATGGCCAGGACTCTACCAAGCAAGCGCCGCCAGAGAGAGGGACATGGTTCCTCTCAAGATAATCCGTGTTCCGGAAAGATGATAGAATGCATGTAAGGAAAAAGTCCGAATAAGCAATTTGAATAGAGCCGCGACAATTCGTCTTATCTGATCCTGACACTAACACTCTCCAAGTTAGCCCCAATAACGTCAATAAAATACCATAAAACGAAGTTGTTTCTTATTTATTTATTTAAAAAAATGGTTGTGAAATGCAGAACAATTTTTTTAACCATTGTGAAATTAATTTATGTAGAATTTTTATTTCAAACTAAGCTTAAGAACGATTTAAAAGCACGTTATCGTAAGCCTTGCACAAACGAATTAACTTTTTAGAGATTGGACTTTGTAAAGGTAGAATTTCTTTAATTTAAGATTTAGTCTTAGATTTCAATTATTATTTTCTTATTAATTTTAAACATTTGAAGAGTATTAAAAGTCCCGAGATTCGTATACCAATTTCATAGAAGAATTCAAATGGCAAAAGCCATTGTCATGTGCAAGTGTGATAAGAGTCTCAACAACGGGCGTTCAAACGAACGATCCAGAAAATACGCGTTCATTCTTTCTTAACTAACATGAAAGTCACGATTCTTTTCCCTTATAGTATAGAGAATATACCATCTGATTTTTGACACCACAAAGTAAAGTACTGTACAAGTTTACCAAGCCCCCATAGAGGTCATAAAGCAAACTAATGTTGGTTAAATGGAAAGTACCAAGTTATGTTGGCTGGGGAAAAGTACTTGGAGATCTATGTAGGTTAGCTGAAATTCACTTTTAAGGTTCTAAAACCTTTAACCATAAACTAGAGCTGAACTGTGACAGCTACGCTACTTTCCCTGACCCAAAAATATAGCCGTTACACTTTTCTTTGTTAGAGAGACACTTTGCAGGTTTTTGTTTTTGGTTTTCATTAAACATTTATTTTTCCGGACTTAGGTCTTTCTTATCTATAGTATAAAGCGATTATGAGCGGAGAAATTATTGTAATCAGAACTGTTTACTATTCTATGCTAATCTAATGTTTATTTATTTGAGAGCGTATCAGGTAGTGAATAGCTGTCAGCGTTTTGCAAACAAATGCAGTTCTGACTCATTGCAGATGTAAGATTAAAATAAATCTTCCAATGTTGTTCCAATGTGCGTATATAGGCCTGTTCTAGACAGATCCGACAGCTTTCTGTGTGATTTCGACTCAATCAAATGTTCAGTTAAGGTATTTAGCGCAAAAATCTCTCGGTAGCTTCGTGCCTAATTGCGGAAACAGTGTTCTAAATAACTTTAAATTGTTGCTATCGTGTGTATATATAAGTACGTGGACGTACGCATTCGTATCCCACGTAGATATGTACTCGGTATATTTTCGACTTCTGTGTCCCCAAAAAATGTGCAGTTCCTGTCTATTTATTTTTGGGTATTTCACCCGTGGACTTATATCAGTCGTTGCAATTCTGTGAAATGCATTTTCCACCTCTGAAAAATCAGAACTATTATATCGCCAACTTAATTTGTTTTGTCTTTTTTCATACTTTGAAGTGGTTCCCTGAAGTCTAGTCTTTGCAACTTGAATACCACAGCAGGAAAGGTAAATAATCATTAATTATTTTTTTTCATGCCTTTGCCATTCTATACGAAATGGGTAATCTTTAATGAGCCCAAAGCTCTGATAGTATAATTTCAAAAGAGCTTTGCGGATAAGATCGGCGCGCTGATGTTAAATTTAAATTGTAGAATTTGGTTTTGCATTTCTTGGGGCTTTATTATCTTATGTTTTTCTAGTATATGTCTTATAGGAGTTCTCTATTGTAGAATTTATATCAGCTTTAAAATAAAACCACGTCATACGTTTAGAAAATTGTTTGAAAAACGCTCCACATCATGTTTTATAGTAGGCCTTGGAATGGTCCTCATTGAGGCTTTACTTCCTTCCCACTGGACAACAGTTTGGTTCAGTTTTGGGGCTAACTTCAGAGACAACAGTTCAGGACACAACAATATAAATTCCAAATTTTTCCATCCGTGTTTTGCCGTTAGCCGTTCTGTTTTCCGGAGCTACCCATCCTCTTTAGCACCATGCAAACATCAGACGACACGCCATTCAATCCATTCTACATAGGGCCCCATCCGAGCAAGGCGTGTGCTATACCTGAGGTTCCCGGCCGGCAGTGCTCACCGGACTGTCAGGATTGCCAGGACTCGGCAAAGCAAGGTGGTGCCCTCCTAATTGTAGGCATGGCGGGTCCATCCGGTGGTGTAGCGACTATATATAGCACCGCGGAGGCCGCCGCCAAGGGTTCATCTCCAGATAATCCGTGTCCCGGAAAGAAGATAGAATGCATGGAAAACGGAGGTTCCGAAAAGCCTTGTGAATAGAGCGGCGGCAATATGTCCGTGATCCTGACACTGGCCAAATTCGCAGTAATACCATCCAGTTAGCCCCAATAAAATTATTAATTATTATTTATAAAAAAAACAAGTTTTTTCTCATTTAAACGTTTATATAAATATTAGTGCAGTGAACATAACAATCTTTTAGGAAAACAGCCACGTCAGTTATGTTTTTGAGTATACAAATTTGGAAAGTGCATTACATTTTTAGGACACTACGATTCAGCTTTAAATAAGATAACAGTTAAATAGATTGCCTTTCTGTTTCTTTGTTTCTTTTTTTGTTGAATCATTCAATTCATTCACTGCGAGAGGGCAGAGAACACTAAGATTTCACAATTCCAGGTCATTTTGCATCACCATATGAAGTGATTCACGTAAATACATACTCGAACGAACAGATGTTCCTTATCTTATATTCTGGAGGCATCTGATGGCCAATCAGAATTATCTGTATTCTTTCACTATTCAAAATGAGAAATAATAATAGTTTAAAAACTTTTATACCTTACCTACCCTTTTCAAATTTAACGGAAAGAAGTGTCGTAAAAGCCGCCAACCGGAAGTTGATTAATCGATAGGAAACTATCGAAAGGCACGATGCTTAAGCGTGCTACCAGACTGCGCGAGGAAAGCGATAGATCTACCGTGAAATAGATGAATTGGCAACACTGCATCATGATTGTGGTCGGAAAACATAAAATTCTTAATAATTCAACAAAAAATGCACGGAACCCGCCTGAGGCTGACCGATCTGAACGTGGACTGCCTCCTGCTGGTCTTTAGATACTGCTCAGAAGGAGACCTGCTGTGCCTGTGCCTCGCCAGCCGATATCTTGAGGATATTATAGACAAATATATATTCTACCCGCTCACCTTGGATCTGCTGCTCTGCGGCAACCGGGACAGGCCCAGCATTGAGGAAAGGTTGGTCAATTGTATATGTCAACCCTGTACAAGATGTCCTTATGAATTCCTGCCCACAGGAACCGCAAGCGCCTCACGAACTACGAGCGGATCCAAGTGTCCAAGAACTGGGTTAGCGGCACCTACTTGGAGCGCCCCTACTTCCACCATGCCCAGATGTTCCCCACCAAGCTCTGCCTCGAGCACGACGCCCTGTATATCACCCATGCCTCCTATCTACGCAAGTACCGCCGCTCCAGCTGCGACATCCTCCAGCGCCGGTTCGAGGAGGAGATCAGCACGTCCACCAACAGCGACATCTCGCATTTCGTCAAGAAGAAGAACACCATTTTTGCGGGACGGGTGTGCGGATCGTGCTTTCACTACGACCCGGAGGGCATCACGGAGCAGCGCATGCATCCGGCCAACGAGTATCTGTTTTGCGTTGACTTTGTCCAGGATCTGTATGCAACAAGCACCGACCACTGCTCCAAGCTGTGGCAGCGGTCCCAGGAGTTTGGATTGACGCACTTCGATATGGTGACGAAGCTGCCGCACGCCTTCAAGTCCCTGCAACTGAGTCCAGATGGCCAGTGGCTATATGGCGGTCTCTATACGGACAACGACAGTCAGGCCCTCAGGGCCATACACGTGGAAAGGTAACATTTACTCTAGGATCTCTGGAGTAGGGTCTAATATTCTCTTCTCTACAGTGGCGAGGAGCTGATCCTTAACTCAGCAACAAAGTCCATATACGACCTAAAAGTGAAGGACGACCAGGTGCTGTTTACAGCCAACTTCGACACCTCTTTTCGCATGTTCGACCGACGCATAGATCGCGACGTTGCCATCTGGGAGGATCCGTTCGACTCGTCCTTCTACTGCCTGGAGTACGATGGACTGTACGCCGTGCTGGTGGGCAGCTGCCGCCACGCCCGGGTCAATCTCTACGATATAAGAATGCCAAAATATGTACAGTTGTACTTCCCCGGGCGGACACGCCAGCACAATGGCTTCTCGCCCGTCTATAGTTTATCCTGTGATAGCCAATACATGTTCGTGGCCACCGACCACAATCTGCGAGTGTTCGACTTCAAGGCCAGCTGTGGCGTTCGAAGGGATTACAGCAACATTGGTAGCTCAATCCCCCAAGTGTCGGACGGAATGCGACGTCGGTGTTGAGTTTCTACGTTCTAAAACCTAAGGTTAATTCTAAATTAAAAGGTGGAACCATAAAGAACATAATCTAGATTAAGATTGGCCAAGCTTTTGGCTCTCATTATTATTTCTATTAATTTTTCTTTTGATTTTAGAAACTTGATTAAGGAAGGACTCGGCCAGAAACCGAAATAACATTACAAAGAATCGTCAGCTTTGTTTTAAACAAGTTTTTTATTGACCTGCCGACAAATTGGATCCTATATCATAACATATGACCACAAACTTATGCGCTAAGAAAATGAAACTTTAAAACACATCCACTTAAACAAAAACTTAGACGTAATATGCATGAATATATTATGGGCGTTTCGTTAGAGCTGTTCTTGTGCGGTTTTTATAGTCAAGTATTTGTAATACTTTTCCGCTAGCTAACCAACTATCACTGTAGAAAAGAAACTAAACACTACCGAGGGTTACAACACGAACGTAGGACACACCAGGCACTCTCTTTATCCACTCAGTGATTTCTTCATGCATTTACAATTTGTGCGTTCTCATGGTTAACAGTTAAAGCCGAGAAAGAGGAGTACGATAAATACCGGAGAGATGAACTGCAAAGGATCATTAGATCATAGATCTTAGGTCTACTGTACATGCGGGGACATGTGACGGTTACAGCGACTATCTAGTGGAGTGTTTGCTGTCCAGTGACGACTTTTCTGGCGGCACATCCGCCGGCGAGGGTGTCGTCGTGTCATCCGGACGCACACCTCCCTCGCAATCATCCGCCGCGGGGTCTTGAAGGGCTGCAGCCAGCTCCCCGTTAAACTGCAACAGGCAGCCCAGGGCTCCGAAGTAACCCTCGTGCTCCAGGAACAAACCCTTCATTGTGCCGTTTGACCAGAACTCCATGGCATAGGCCAGCAGTTTCATGGAAATGGGATTAACGCGCAGGAAGTTGCCCACAAAGACGACCTAGGGGGATAGGGAATTGATTAATTAAAGACTGATTGATGTGAACCAGGTGAAGCTTACCCTATCGATCTTCTCATTCAGCGCACACATTCTGGCTATGGAGCCTATATTGTTCGTTATGGTGACCAGAGTGGCATTGGCCAGATCTTCACGTGACACTGAGCCACGTTTGTCATTGATGTGCATCTGGCCAAAGCTGGAAATGAGACGTGTACGTAATATATTAATTGTTAGTTTCTTTTTCAAAGCTAGCTTTCTTACCTTGATGCAACCAAATCCCCTGGTAGGCCAAAGCGGTTGTAATCGCCGCCATAAATATCCTTAACCAACTTGTCCACCTTTCGATTGTCGCCCCTAGTGGCCAGCTGGATAGCCTCTTCAAAGGTTGTGCAGCCGGTAAGTAGGCAACACAGTCCCAGGAATGTACCGCCGCCCAAGCTGAAAGTCCAATTTAAAGACAATGAAAAAGAGAAGAAGGAGCAAGAGATCCCCACTCACCTTGTGCCCGAAATGCGCTTGTAGTTGTCGGGTCCGTAGACAGCTAGGATGGAGACTCCGGATCCCACATTCACCAAAATGAAAGGAAACGGTTGCGAGAAATTAAACTGCCGCTTCTCGCTTTTCCTGGAAACGGAAACTATTGGTTAGCCATGACTCTCATGGACTCTCTTAGCCCGATTGGCACTTACAGAATGTCGCGTGCATTTTCGTAGTAGTAGCACTCGTTGCTATTGTGCAGGTCAGCGAAGAGTATGCCCTTGATGAGCGTATCCAGCTCATCGAATTTGGCCAGTTTCATGTTGACTTGATCGCGGAAATCCTGCTCGAACTTGAAGGCCCCGCCGCCGGTCGCACAGACCGTGGTCACCAGCTCGGCCATGCCCTTCTGCTTGGCCAGCGACAGGAAGTTGCCCATGTCGGTGGTCTGGAAGCGAATGAAATGCAGCGAGCCCCGTCGCTTGCGGATCTCAACGTTGTCCATCTTTGGAAAGGAAAGAAATTAATGGAGGATAAAGGATATATTATTTTTATTCTTAAAAACAAACATTTATAATGTTTCCCTTACAAGTTAAAGGCTTGAAGGGTATTATAGTTTCAGTTTGAGTAAAAAGTTATCCAGGACGTGAAGGACCCTATAAATTATGAATATTTTTAATCAGCATCAACAGCTGAGTCGATCTAGTCTGAACAAATTTTAACTTATAGCTTTCTTTCTTGTCTAAGCTTATAATATTCCAAGTTCATTTCCAAGTGCACCTTTTAGCTTTTCCTGGATTATATCATTCCTATTGCCACATGGAAATTTACTCGCAAAAGTAACATAAAATAACAACAAAAAAAACCTAAAACGCAAATACAAAATCCAACGTTCACGTCACTAAAGTGTTTCTAAGGTAAAAGCTTATATATACATTATATTATTTCCAGTATCCAAAGTCCAGGAAGAAGCCCTCGTTCTGTGTGAACTGACGTACTTAGTTAGCCAGAAAGGTGCGAAATTGAATAATACCTAACTCAGCGCGGGGCATTAACCCCTAGGTATTTAATTAGATAATTAAAATAATAGTATTCAAGGGAATTATATAAATAAATAGCTAGGTTTGCCTTTCATAAAGAGGAATGGATAAAAAGCAAGCTTTTAAAACCTACTCCACTCGTAAACATCTTTAATTTAAGATATGGTTTGTTTTTGCTAAAAATAAAACCGAATGACCTATTTCTGAGCTCACGGATGCTACACTATTTAAACATTTCACAAATCATTTTCAGGTGAATCACTTGGCTTGAAAAGTAAACACAGGAATCTTATTTTGTGGAAGATAAGCGTTATGTACACGGTGGTAAAATTCACGAAATTCCATTTTGTTTAGCTTTAGTCAAGTTTACATAGTGGACAACCGCTGGCCAAGATCATGTCTATTTATGAATGGAATCGAGCACAGCCTATCTCAATTTCTCTCCGTGCTTTCGAAGGTCACTTGAACATTGTGGAATCAGCAGACGACCCTCTCCGACCTGACTTGTTGACTGACTGGGAGGATGAGGCACAAATATCGCGACTCGCGCCTGCTGGGATTGATAATATTTTAGATGATAATGCCCGAGATGCTAATGGCCCCGCGTCAGAGCGTGATTTGTTACAAAATCGCACAGCCACATTCCACATTTCTATAGCTGCTTTCGGGTCATCATGATCACTATCTCACCTGTAGGTGTGTGTCTCGGTGTCCGGTTTTGCCATATGCCGAGTTTTTGGTCAAGTAACGCCGTATATTCCTCAGAATGCCCGCCTCGCGATCCTGTTCATCGGGCGTTATATCCTTGGGCTCGAAGTACACCAGCTTCGTGAGGGTTCCGCCAATGTCCATGCCAAACCATGGCATCGCTGAAAGAGCACAAGAGTTCCCATTAAATAAAAATAAAATTAGGCAGAGAAAATTTCTTGCAAATAGAGCAGCATAATAGCTCCAAATTGGCTCTATCACAACCTGACAATGACACACCTGTGCACACCTTTGATGGGGAGGCAATCACAGATATAACGAATACATTGTTTTGGGCTTAACATCTTCCCCAAAACTAGACGAAAGTAAACAGATCAATTTTGTTAATGAAACTAATAAAACTGTCAGATTTTGATAGGTTTTTGTACTTTTTAAGCTGGGCCACATTCGGAAAGCATGCCTGCTCCAACTGCGACACTAAACCACCTCATCCGGAGCAACTTTCGTCACAGACAGACGAGTTTCCAAACATTACAAGAGCAAAGTAAAGAAATCGAACGCTGCTAAATAAATGTTTGAAAGCGGTTCATGTTCATGTTCACGGTGTCAAGATCGAATCGGCCAATCCGGTGCGCCAAACTGTGTCACAAATACAGGTATATATAGTATGCCAAAGGTTTGTTGTATCGCGTGTACTTCACATTATCGGTTTATCGTATACAGTGGATGTTGGCTAAGGGAAACTAGTAGTAGTAGGGAGTATGAAAAACTAACTTCTTGCATTAAATGTCTACTATTTGCAAAATTCTTGTGCTTACAAGGCAAACAACAAGCTGTAGCAATTACATTTTATAAATTATGGTTGTTATTTGTGGTTGTGATAGCTGTAGCTTGGTCAAATGTGTTAGATAAGAATTTCACTGAATAGGTTTTATTTTCTATACCCTTACAGGGTATATAATTTTAGTCAGAAACTTGACAAGCAATGAAGGAGTCATTTCGGACCCCATAAATCATATATATTCTTGATCAGCATCAACAGGGGAGTCTTTCTAGCCACTTTGAGCACTGAGAGCACCTTTGTCCCCATAAAAATATTGCTTATAGTTTTCTAATAATTTCCTTTAAACTGAGTATAAACTGTGAACTGTGAACGCACCGCTCTTGATTATGAGATCAAAGATCGATGTAAAATGCAACGCCTCCGGCATGATGTAACTCTGGGAGGTGCAGAGGTGAAGAGCTGGAAACTACGAGCTGGTTTATTCCGTTCGAGTATAGAATCCGCTGCTGCTGCACAAAACACACGATGTAGTCACTGGTAATAAGCCCCTACACTCGGCGCGATGCGTATTTATTTTTTAGGTGTAGTTCACAGCTCCGGAGCTTTCGCCTCCGCGTGGATCGAATGTGGCTGCGATTGTGTCTATTGCCTGGAGCTCATTGCGAGCACTCGTTCGACTGTGTATGTAGATTGCCTAAACCGGAAACATTTTACGGGGACGCTGCTGCCGCCACAACAACCAAGCGCGACACGTCGATGCCTTTAACTGACTCTGACTGGCTGCCGGATAACATATTAGCCGTAAACAGCTGAACACTGGCGAAATGGGGAACCGAATCAAAAAGTATCGGGGATCCAACGCATGTGCGCAGGTGAGTGGGGTAAACACACCTTCCTTATCTGCCCTCCGAGGCGCGTCGCTTATCGCCTCGTGGAATTGCCCGATTTGACCAGGGAATTGACCATTCGGTGAGCACCACTTCACCGCCATTACTAACTACACTTGTATGTTCCCGCTAAGATCAACCTCGATCTTCACATGTCGATTAACATTTCCCGAGGTCCCCTGGTACGCCTCACTGTGGGTATATCTAATCAAACATCCTCACTTCGTTTGCACTCTATTTTTGTACACATATTTCACACTTAATCTTTGACGAGTTTTATGCTTGAAGCCAGAAAAACGCCGGTGATTCCTATCTTAGGTTTATTCTGTACTTTTTAATTCTTTTAATGTTTCTTTCTTGCTAGCTCAATATTGTAAATTTTAAGGTTGGCTAAGTTAGGTTTAGGAAAATGTATTATTTACTACTACTTTGGGTTTTTCTGTACTATTTTTCTTGATTATTTTCTTTAACAGTTTAAAACATTTTAAACCTGTTCGTCTGAGTTATAAACAAAACATTTAAACCCTTTAAGCAACCGAAATTTCAAAACTTTGTAAATATTTGCAAAGCTTAACATTAAGAAATAATAAACCTATTAAAACACATCAAAAATCCTCGTACAAGACAATCTTTCCTACAACACAAGACTTACACATGAGCTCATCGCCTTGCGGAATCTGTATGGCGGGAAACAAGGAGGAGCAGGAGCTGTGGCAACTGCTTCGCTCGAGCTCGTCAATCGGATCGGGCTCAACGTAGGAAGGGGTCTGATGGATGGATTTGCTGGACTTGGAACCGCTGCCCAAAGCCGAACGCCACGAAGCGCGCCATGAGTTCCGTTTCGCTGAGATCACAGGTGAGGTTGGTGGACTGGTGCTGGCGCTGGTGCTAGTTGTCGTTTTCTTATCGTTATGCAATTTGAATATTTTCAAATTGAATGAATATTTCGAGTTGCTGCGCGTGGGGACTTTCATTTTCTGGCCTTTATGTGTTTCTTTTTTTCACGAAAAGGGAGCTAACTGCGAGAGTTTGGAGACGGGCACTTATCACAGGCGGGGGAGCAGTAAAGCTGGTGGAGCTGCTGGACCATTGGCGGTCTGTTTGCTTAGTTCATAGGTTTCTAAATCGCTATTGTGAGCTGCGATGGCGACTGGCGATCGCGCGATCCGATCCCATCCGTTTGTTGACCGTTCGAAAACAGACGTGAAACGCGTTTGAATGAAATTTTACTGTCGCAGTGGCATCGACGGCGGCGGCGGCGTCTGCGTCGCGGCTTTCGCATATGTATAAGCTCTTAACATACATCCAGACAGGCCAGGCACACATATGTATAGAGTCGTATTAATGAGCGGCCAGCGTCGAACCGAACTTAATCATTACGAAAACACATTTAAAAAACACTGTCAGAGCAGCGTCGACCCACTGTGAACCCTACGACGTCTGTGGTTTGGCGGCTCTTACGTCCGTCTGCGTTTGCATATTGCTCTGGGTGCTCTTGGAAAAATTCCTAGCTTCTGCATAGTCCGGACTGTGACCATCGTCGGCTCCACGCTCTCCCCACTCGCACTGTATCTCTCTCCAGGCACAGAGGGCGTGCTAAGTCTGAAGTGGAGGCGGTTCAGATAACGATTAGAAATGGCCTGTGCAAATTCCAAAAACCTCTCCAAAAATCAGAGAGCTGAGATCGAGAGAATTACTGATTCTTGGTGAGCTGTATGTGTATGTTATTTAGTATAATCTTATCACACACAGCATAAAATAAGTCGATTCGGCTTAAGTAGGGTATCATTCATGATTTCGAGTATGTAGATCACAATCATAAAAAAGTATGAGGCAATTATAATCGAAAATTGCTGAATAGGCAATTTTCGGGTTGGTTCAAGTGAATTCCGTTCATTGACAGGCATAGTGCCAATTTTATTCTTTTATTAAATGGGGTATACGAAAGAATACTCTGTCTGAATTAAATTCTGCCAAACCCTTTAAATTGACTATTAAAAAAACTTAAACAAAATTAAGAGAGCTTGATTTTGGCCCCAAGCATTGTAGGCATTTTTCCCGCTTAAAATCTAAAGTTTTTGAAATATTTAATTAATACAAAGAAACTTTCTTTCTAGTCACAAATTGCATAAATAAACAGTATAAATCAAACGTACCTAAAGTTCACTAAAAAATTATACTCTTACGAGGATAATGTGAAACTTTAAGAGAACATTTAGTACCATATAGTACTATATCTTTGATGAATTTAATATTCAAAATAAATCTATTTCAAAATATCTTTTAAGACCTCTTCGACTTTTCATCATCTTCAAGTCAACATTAAATAATTAATAAACAAACAAAAAACTGCAAGTAATCAATGACTTCAACTATCTGCACAATTAACAAACAAATTGGAACAAAAGCCTCGAACCTATGGAACTCTTCGAGAGATTGTCTGTATTACAGACGCACCAGAAATCTCCACTTACCCCTCGCCAACTGATTGCGCAGGCTGATCCGATCGTCATCCCCCATCATGATGATTTGCAAGATGCAGTCACTCCACCGCAGAACAATGGAGAATCCAAAGAGTCACACGCACGTTGAGCTCTGCTGCAATCAAGAACCTGCCGGGGAAAGCGGAGCAGAGTGGCAGCGGGTAGACTTTGACGCAGAGATCTTATCGCGGAGAGAGCGGAACTCCGGCTGGCGGTTGGTGATCCGTGGCGAAACGAAGGCCAAGAACGTGACTCAGGGGGCCGAGGTGTGCGTCTGAGGCTGATGCTGCTGGTGCTCTGCTCTCATCGATGCTGCGGAAATCCTTGCGCGGCCAAGTTAGCTCCTTGCTCCATGCATGCCCGGAGTTCTACGGAATGGTGGCTATTCCCAATGGCAAGTCGAGGCGAAACGAATCCAATTACATGCACACTCAAAAAAACTTCAAAACAAAATTTTCGCCAGAAGTTGTTAATCGAAGTAGCCTGAATTTGGGACAGCTGATTGGGGATGGGAGAAATCGAATCGATATCCAAGCTATCGGCAGTGCTGGAAAAGAGGTCACAGGGATGAAGGAAATGTTTTCATTTATTTATTATTCATGGAGTTCTTAAATCTTAAGAAATGGAATTAAATTTCCTAAAAATATTTAAAATTAATAAAAAATGTATTCTGTTTTCAATTATAACATTTATGTAAACAACCACTTGTTGAATATTTCTATATAATTAAGTGGCTATAGTTATCTTTTAGAAACTTTTAAAAATTTAGAGAAATAAAACTAAAAAATTAAATTTTTTTCTGTCGAGCTTCCTTTTTAATATAAAAATAACAGACAAATTCGAATTTTGTTTACAAGCTGTGGAAATGTTTCAGTCCTTTTCAACACTGCCTCCCAGCTGATGAAAAAACAAAAAAAAAAAAAAAAACAAGCCAAAGACGCGCAATTTGTAGGACTCGGGAAAAAACCCTAATTTTAAGGATGAGCCTCGCAAACGGCGTCCCGGGAAATGGCGAATTTAAGCTTCCACCCTGCTGGAAGGACAACGCCGTCATGCAAGTGCAGTTCGCCATGTTCCGATCGCGCCAGCTAAGCTCGGATGACTATGACGCCAAGATGAATTTCTGGAAGGAACTCATCGCCGACTACCTCAAGTTCTGCGGCAGACCGGTCTTCTGCCTCCGGGATCTGCAGCTGCAGTTCATGCGTGGAGAGCAACTGCCCGCCTGCCTGGACACGGTTATATCGGAGATGCAGCAGCGGAAACTGATCCGATCTCG
Source organism: Drosophila ohnishii (assembly GCA_018905755.1). Lineage (NCBI taxonomy): Eukaryota > Metazoa > Arthropoda > Insecta > Diptera > Drosophilidae > Drosophila > Drosophila ohnishii. The sequence continues at coordinate 6,221 of JAEIII010016197.1, read as the reverse complement.
CGCAGAGTTCGAGCACGATCCGGCGAATTCCTGGAGCGGCTGGCTGGTGAACAGCCTTGTGAAACGCCCCCTATCGTGGAGCTGGTCGAAGATCAAGCACAGTGTGGTAGCTGAGGACCTGGAGGCTGCAGCCACTGTCGAATGGATTCATCTGGATGTCTTGAAGGTAATAATGTTCATAGCTGGATATACTTTGTTTTATACTTTTAACTCCTACAGAGCACTTGCGATCTTATGACCGAAAAAGTCCTGCCTGAGAATAGTGGAAAACTCCTGCATTTCGATGCCTTCAAATCCCTTTGCAAGGCGCAGCAGATTCGGATCCAATCCGACAAAGACTACTGTGCGTGCCTGATCTCCCTAAATGTTCGACAAATCGTTGGTCTGGAATTTAAAACTGAAAAAGGATTGCGCCAAATTCACTTGGTGAAAATACCCAGTGAGTTTTGTCATAAAATCTCCAAAGAGAAATTATTTTAATTGCAAAATTTCTGTGCAGAAAAACAAGGCGAGGATCTTAACATCAGCCAAGAGGATCATGCTGTCCACAACCTACAGAACACCCAAGCCCAGCTTCTGAAGCAGTTGGAGAGCTTGGAGGAGGATATCAAGATCAACGACAATAAGGCGCGCCAGTACTTGAAGGAGAACAAGCGACAAATGGCCAAGACTTATCTCCGAAAGAGGCATCTTCTGGAAAAGAATCATGGCAAGTACAAGAACCTTCCCAAGTTTGGATATTTATATATAATTTTCTTTCTTTAGAGCGCCGCAGCCTCGCCCTGCACAACATTGAATCCCTGCTGTCCAGCGTGGACGAGGCCCAGAACAGTGGCGTTGTGCTGGACGCCTATAAGATCGGCTCGAACACCTTGAAAAAAGTGCTCTCGGACTCTGGCCTCAAGTACGACAATGTCGACGAGGTTTTGGCCGATGTGCGGGAAAGTTTGGATCAGCATCGGGAAGTCCAGGACGTCATGTCTAACAACTCTGTCGTGGAAGGTGTGAGCCAAGATGAAGACCAGCTCGAAAGGGAGCTGCGTGAACTGTGCGGCGAAACGGCCAAGCCAGCTTCTCCCAGTCCCATAGCGTTTATCAATAACAATGTCAGGCCCGAGGTAGTGATCACGGACGAGGAGGTGATTGCCATGCTGAAAGACCTCGAGGTCGAGGATGGAACGGTGTCGCAGTCGAGCGTCATGACCTTGAGAACAGCCCAAGAGCTTTAAGATGTGTGCTCAAATTGTTTTATGTTTATACAAATTGAATGTGTTTGTGTTTTTTGATAAAATATAGTTATTATACCATTTTAAATAATTTGTTTTGTTCGTAATTGCTTTATTCTATCATTCTGTACAAAATGCGTCCTTATTGTTAAAGTACTCGCTTATAGCTATGGCTAGACAAATGTTTCCAAGTAAGTAGGAATTCAAAAATATATATTACATACATGTTTTAGGTAAAGGTACAGATATAGGGATGTGCACACCTGCCCCCGATCCGAAGATAGGTGTGCACACCTGCATATCTCGTAAGGCAATACAGCGACGAGCGCCGAGGTGCATGTGCAGCATGCTCGTCCTATGCTCTTGCATTTATGCTTATATTTCAGGCGTATAAATATAAGAAATCCGAAGCACTGCAGAACGTACTCCCTTGTTCTATGTTGGACTTGTGTATTTAGTAATCACTAAGGCAAATTTGCGCTCCACTGGATAATGCGTAATGTCAGAAGCCCCTCGCGATCCCCATGGTGTGTCCTTGAGGTTTGTTATGTGTGAATTTGGAAAAGTATCAGTATACTTAAAATCGTGCAAATGAAACAGATCAGGACCGGCAGGATCACAATGAAGCGCAGTGATCTGGGAAAAATTGAGAAAAATAAAATTATTTTCAGACATACATATTTATTTCTTCTACTATAGTAAACGCACCTTCCTTGCCCGAGGGCTGGGTGTCAGAGATTCAGGTCCATATCCGCCTCCAAGTCGATGTGGTTGATCGAGTTGCCGGCACTGTTGAAGATTTGATTATCCGCGTTGCTGTTCTCCACGGTTCCATTCCCTCCGTCTCCATGGCTGCGCTTCGATTTGCCTAACAGCCAGCAAGAGAATACTTTGACCCAATTTCGGACATTAATATTATGATGATGGTGGAGTTGTAGTTGTAAATGAGGTAAAGAAAAACAAAAGGAGGAAAGGAAAACAACCATAACGAGACAGACACCTAGCTACGAGTACAAACCGCTCGCTCAGTTGGGATTTATTCCAGGGCCCGCAGATACATATACTTGTAGAGAAGAAACTAAAACCTGAGCTGTTTCGGGTCTGGGATGTCAAGTGTGCGTGTGTTTGTGCTGGTGGGATGTGGAGCAGCTAAGGCTACAAGAGAAACTCTACGCTTACCTCCTGTGAAGCACAGGCATCCCTCGTCATCGCTCGGCGACTCTCGTCGCGAGCTCTTCAGCTTTAGCTCCTTGTTCAGCTCGTTCAGGCATCGCTGGTAGTAGTCATAGTCCTTCAGATACCACACCGGCGGCCAGCGATGCTCGCGCAAATACTCTTGATTATCCTGATGCAGAGCCTTAAGGCCCTTGAGTGAGAACTTACAAATAAGGTTGTAATTGACGCACAGGTACGACATGCACCACTCGGCCAACTGATGTGCGTTGTGCAGCTGCAAAAACATATACATAGATTAGTTAGATTCCACATCCCTGTTGATAGTTTCCCTTACCTTTACTGGCTCCAGCAGCTTTAGACAGTGATCCACCGTTTCATTGGTTTCGTTCTGGGAAATTAATGTGAGATCTTCTATAACGCGACACTCCACAAGGTTAAGGAGGCGCGGCAGGCAGAGACGATTGGCCAGCTCCAGCAGATTCAGGCACTTGACGGCCGATATTGGCGGAATCTGGTCAGTGTACAGGTAACACAGCAGCTTGTGGAATGTGTAGATTGTAACGCCAGGGAATACGATCTGCAACGAGTTTAAGATTTATTAATTTTGTGAATTTAAAGGGGTTCCAATACAAACTTCAACACAAAATTCCTTAAATGTTGTCATATTTAATTGTATTTAATTTAATAAGTTAACTTTAGCCACAAAAAATGTGTACATATTTTTTCAAAATTTTATAAGGGGTTACATCGAATCAGTTAATTACCACATTAGAATGCGCCTCCCGAAAATCACCCAGCAACATGGCTCGCATGACATCACAACGACCCACCAGCACCGCCCTGTGTGCCTGTAATTAATCAGAAGCTCTTAGTTTTCTTCCTACTTAGTTTTACAGCTCTCCGAAGGACTTTACCTTCATTAGGCCGTCGTCCAACTCAAAGGTTACATCGCTGAAGCAACCGTCGCCAATGCAATGTCGCTCCATGCTCTCTTTGATGCGCTGCAATGGAAGCCTTTAATAAATCTGTAAATTATTTGTAGAATAGCTTTGTAGCTTACAAGACAAATGTGCGGATTGGGCTCATCACTGGAGCAGCTATCCATGACGGTTTGTGGCCTGGCCAGTAGGTGTGTCAGTTGCGGCAGCTCTAAGAGATCGGCAGCCTCTCTTATTTCCTGTAATAACTGAGATTTAAATACTATAAATTGGAGAGACTTCTGTCGCCGAAACTCACCTGCAGATTGTTGCAATCCTTGTCAATGGTGCCGGTGTATATAAATCTCAGGCACTGGTGCAATGCCTGCGTCGAGATGAGCTTGCTCAGGGTGACAATGGTCTGCAGTCCGTTTACACCGCGCTGATTCTCCACGTGCACCAGCCGGATGCTCTGCAGCACCGGATGATGCAGCTCCCTGTACAAATCGTTGGAGCGCTTGGACTCCATCAGGGGCAGGGCCTGATAGCTGGAGCGACGCTTTAAGTGCTCCCACATGCTAAGAGGGTAGGCATTAAGGTGGGCAAGATCAGGAGCAAGTCTGTCACATACCGTTGTGTGCGTGATTCATAGCGGATGAGGGACTCGGTGTCGTCGTTGAAGTCCGCTATGGTGGCCTCTCCGAACGTGGAACTGACCATGCTCGATTCGCTGCTGCTCCGACCGCCCATGTCGCTCAGCTCCGTGCTTAGAAGCCGCTGGAAGATGCTGGAGGCGGCAGCCAGCATGAACCTGTGTACGGCGAACTTGGTGCCGGCGCCAGCGACCAAAACGAGATCGGTGTAGGCTTGCGAAAGGAACATATTGTAAATGTCCTGCCGGTAGTGGCCCACCATAACGGTGACCTCTGGTGGTGGTGGCTTCGGTGGCCGGAACGGTGCCTGCAGCAGCGGTTTCTGCACCTTCTTCAGGTTCGTCATCCAGAAGCGCTGCTGTCGCCGGGCAATCAACGCCGATCGTATGGCATTCTCGAATACTTCGTTTACACCGAAATAGGTAAAGACGCTCGTTTCGTAGTAGGCCACGCCCAGCTCCTTGGCCACGGCCCGCGCCTCGTCGGGCATAACGAGGTCGCTCTTCAGGGCGGCTCTGTAAAATTGATAAAATCATAACTTATTTACAATGGCAAAAAAATCTGAGATTTAAATAAGGACAGTTTTAAATACTTGTTAAAATTCTAAACTAACGAATAAAACTGTTTACTCATTTTAACAATTTAAATTGAATCACAGAAACCGCTTACAAGCCGATTTTTTCAACGCTAAAAATAGTTTTTTTTACCCAAATACATTACAAAGAAATGGCATCGAAAACCGGCTAAAACCTGTAAGCTCTTTACGCACCGAACAAAGGTTCCCTTCTCGCCGAAATACGACAGATAATTCTCATCGCGATACATATAGCGCAGGTCGTTCTTGCAGCCAACTAGGATGACGGGCACATCCGGACAAAAGCGGCGAATTTCCGGATACCACATCATCTTGCAGTTGCGCAGGGAAATCGGACTGGCAATGGAAAAGCACAGCAACACCACATCGGATCTGGTACAATAAATTGAACATTAGGTTTGCCTACAACTTGTATTCACATAAGAGGATTACAAACCTGCCGTAGGCAAAGCGACGGTCCTTGTCGTGGTCCCCGAATGTGTCCCATAAACGAAGTGAGACATTTACCCCATCCACCACCTCCCAAGACCGCTCAAGTACCTTTCAAGATGAGAGAAAGGTAGGGTTTAATGGGATAACTTGGCCAGGAATGGTGCTTCAACTTACATCTTTGTATATGCGATACTGATCGATTGCCCACACGGTCGGCACGTGTGTGGAGAGTAGCTGCGACAGGGAGACATGCTTGTTGCAGGCCCGTGCGCAGATCAGTCGTGTCTTGCCCACCGCCGTGTCACCCACTAGGACGCACTTGACCAACTCTTGATGCGGCTGCTCGTTATCCATTTTCGGTCTGGGGATTTGCTTAAATTCTGAAAAGTAGAAACAATTTTTTAAATTTAAAATTAAACACATTTGAGATGTGTATACCCCCGAGCTATTATAATTTTAATAATTTTCCTAAATAATTCGATAGACAACAAGAACTTTTTTATAAAAAGTTGGAACTGTGTGTTATTTATGGGTGTTGACTTAATAGTCTAGACTCTAGGGTAAACACAGAAAAATCAAAATACATACATATGTAGTCTGTAGATTTCTGTTTTCCGTACATTTAAGTTTCTTCAAGTTTATCACAATATAACTCAAGAGCTTTTATCAAGAAACTCAAGTCCCAGAGCCATAAGATAAGGGTATCGTTATCCTAAGAAATCTATTGGGCCCACTCGCACTTATTGCCGCCATTCATTGACCCCTCTCTGTGTGTGTTCCACTTGCTACGCAGGAAGTCAAGTGATAAGTTCGCTTGGCCGTCTCTCTCTCTAATTGAACTTAATTGGGGGACTGCACTAAAAATATCTGCCATCAATCCAAAGGCCCACAACAAGCAATCAGAGCTTATTCCTGCGTGCATGCGAATCCATTGTCCGATCTGTTCGGCAAGCTTGCAGTCTATTTTGGGAACTTCTTTAAATCCAAAACAATAACAAAACAATTAAGAAAGGCACTCTGCGAGCGGTTGGCCGCTGCTGGGATGATCATGATATATTTGGCAGGATTATTCAAATAATACTTCAGCTACTCACATCAAAGGACATTGACCCCACAAATTCATTCCATGTTCTTTGTTTAAGGAGCATTTAATTATCACATGATATACACTTATGGACAAAATAATAGGTGTATGCCTCATACGTTTGTTTCAAGTCCTATA
>JAEIII010016176.1:0-16789 GCA_018905755.1 Drosophila ohnishii | reverse complement strand
TATTTTAAATTATTGTTTTGTAAAGAAAAAAAAAATGTTTTAATATAGATTTCAAATCAAAATCAAAATGTTTTATTTTTTCGTTCGTATACTTTATATTATATTATATTTGATCGAAAAGAGCTAGACAATTTAGTTTGGTGTATGTAAACGAATCGAATTCAAACGGCTGTTACTTTTTAAAAGTATCGGAGCAAATCTCGATAGCACAGCGCACTAACAAGTAATCGATATATCGGCAAGTGTGGGATTTATTGAACCACCTCTATACAGCTGTTCAAACGCACGTGTTTATTTTTACGAATTGAACGCAGTTTCTTAATATTTTATTCATTTTAAGTGCTTCCTTGATTTGCAAATAACAAAATGGGCCGAAATAATCGCTCACGAAAGCGCCGCGATGAAATGAACAAGATTAAGAAGGCGCGCTACGAAGCTAAAGAGTTGATTCGCCTGAAGAAAACTCTGGGACTCTTGGATGCCGATGGAAATGAGATCATGAAAGATATCAGCGATGTGGTGGAAGTTAAGACCTCAAAGGAGATCAAAAGGGTAAGTTATATCCAGATATAGTGTTATAGCCAATAAATACTAAAAAACCCCGACATTATAGGAAGCCAAATCCAAGGAGGAGCAAGAACTAATTTACGAGCACCAGGAGAGCCTCGAGAAGGGCGAAAAGGTGGCCGTGGTCAACGAGAACACCGGCGTAGAGCATGTTTTCAACAGCAAGACCCTCAAGGATCAGTATGGCAATTATCCGGCGTGGTTCAAGAAGAAGAAGACCGCCAAGCGTCTACGCAAGAAGCAGCACTCCCAGAAAAAGAACTTCAAGCAAGCCTGGACCACGGTCAACGTGCCCCTATAAGTCTGGGAAATGTTTACCTATCTCAGGTATCCATCTTAGATTGTAAGTCTCCGCTTAGTTTAGGTGATTTTGTAGGCCAACTATCTCTACAAATGTGTTTTAGCTAAGAGTTTATATTGCATATTAAAGCCTTAAAAACTACTAATCTAATTATCTTCTGTTTAATTTAACTCCACCTCCAATTAGTTGTTAAAGCTAAGGTGTTTATTGCATATTAAAGCCTTAAGAGTTACATATAGATTCTACGTCATGGTGACAACAAATATCCAACGCTTAGAGTAGACACGAAGTGGAGATGAGGCTGGTGAGCTGCCCTACATGGATGATCACAAACTGGTGGGGGAATTGAACTAAAAGGGGAGTGTGGTATCATTACTGAACGGAACAATAACTGCGCATGCTGGAAATGACGCTGGTCGCCGCCTCCAAGCGCCGCGTATTGGCCGACCAGATGTGCGTGGTGGCCAGAGCCGTCGACACTGGTTGGACACGTTCGCCGGCTGGTCATTCTGGCTTTTCCTTAAGCTCCAGCCTTTCTGTCGACTCGCTGTCAGCCTCCGGCTGCTGCTCCTCTATATTGCCATGCATTACATTGGGATTAGCTTTCAGGACTGACCCGCCGGTGAAGCCCAGGATGCCGCAACCCACGGCCGCCAGTCCTCCAGCCTTGATACCGGCCACTAATCCAATGGGACCACCTACACAGGTGCCTAGGAGCGCTCCCACCACGGGATACATGGCTTTTTTGTAGGTCAGTGCCTGGCGAAGCTGTCGCTCGCCTTCTTGTACATTTTCCAACGCCTCCTCTGCATTGTCAGCTATTTTCTCCACCGCCACAGACTGCTCTGCAGTCAGTTGCCTCATGCCCTGGAACATGCCGTGGAGATCGTAGATTTCCCTCTGCAGATTCTCCATCTGGTCCAGGCAGGCTTGGCGTTGTGCCAGCGTGTGCTCCTCCAGTTGAAAGTTGACCTGCAGCTGAGGCATGTGCTGATGAGCAGGTAAATTGTGCATGTCCAAGTTTTCGGCTGGATTATCCTGATCTTCGTCGTACTGGGAGCCCAAAGTGGACGTGGGTGACTTGAGCTTCAGTTCTGAAGGAGAAAGTCTGTGAGGATTTCCGAGTAAAGCTTCCTTTAATACACAGAATTTACCTGCAAACTCCTTCATGCCAGAAAAGGCTTGCTCTCTGCCAGGTCGCATTAGGTCGTCGAAGCGCTCCAGATCCTCTTCCCGCACCTTTTCACGCAATGCATCCATTTCCAGAAGAAGATTCTTTATTTGTTTTATGACCCTCAAGGCATTGAGTTCCTCTTTTTTGATCTTTTGCCAGTCGCCCAGGGCCAGACTTTTCTCTATGTTGCTGCGATGGTTTTTCAGGAGACTCAGGTGATGGGGAACCTGTTAATCTGAGTTTTAACAGGGGAAATTTAATGATAATTGTATGATATTACCGCCTGATCCTGGAATCTCTGTATAGAGACCTCCGCCTGCTTCAGCGGCAGCTTCTCGTCGCCCGTCATTGTGAAATGGAAACTTTGGCTTATCGCTGCTTCGATTTATACTTTATTTATCAGCTTTGTTTGTGGTAAAAGTGAAATTGGCCACAAGGTCGGTGGGATCGGTTGCTAGAGCTCCCCTTTACCCCCTTTTGATTTTCTTCCAAGATTTCCCTTGTTGTTTTTCTGCGCAGTTGGGGCAGTGACGTCACGTCGTTCTGTATGTTTTCCAAAGTGTTTGCTTTGAAATTATTGCATATTCCTCAATGACACATGCACTGACATGGTTTCAATTATGCGGGTTGCACCTCCTCCCCTATGAAAACTGATAATAAAATTCTATTGTTTGTGTTTTGGGTTTCCTTTTTCTTCATTTTTCAGATAGTGTGACCAGAGATACAATGCTTTCTGGTTTCCCACAGGGCGGCCATACATCGATTACATGGGAGCTATCATTTAGGCCTATCGATATATAACAAAATAATCGTGTCAGAGCAGAAAGCTTTTATAATTCAAATACAAAAAATCGTTACTTTTCTATTACATTTTCGTTGGTTCTATACAATAATTAAAATAAAATTAACGAACTATTTAAATGGCAAATTGGATCTTTTTTATTATATATTTTGAATTGAATAACAAAGGAGTCCAAAAAAGTCCTTTCTGTGAAATCCCCTCCATTCCCATTCAAAACAAACTCTCCACAATGAATTAGAAAATGCATTTATTTGTGCAATGATTTCTCATATACGTTATAATTATATACAGATACATGCAGAAACTAAACGCTGCACCCACCGTAAATCGGGTGGGGCAGTTGGCGGTGGTGCGCTTAAATCTATAACTTCAGATCTCGATACATTTATGACACGTTCGCTTAAGTACTAATACATAGCCCTAGTCGAGGGCTGGTTCTACGGTTCTACGGACTACAGAGGCACTCGACTCGCAACTCGGGAATGGCTTACAAGCTGGAGCAGCTACACGTGAACAGAGTGGACAATTAAGTTACCTAACATTTAAGAAATAGCGTTGGGGGAAAAAGGAAAAATGCAGTTCTGTTTAGGGGCAGTTGGCATTCGGCCCATTCCGGCACTTTAGCAGCAGGTTAAGCATCCCCTCCAGCTTGTTCGTCCTCGACTCCGTCTTGTACAGATTCGTCTGCAGCCGACTGACATCCTGAGCCTGCTTTTCCTGTAGAGAAAAAAATTTTCACAAGTTGTTATTATTATTTTCTAGCAAAGTATCCTTAAGGATCCCTACCAGTGTGCTTAGCCTGCTCTTGAGCGTGTCCACCACGCTATAGGTGGCCTGCAGAGACTTTTGCAACTCGTTGGTGTGCACTCGCTCGTTGGCCAGCGAGCGCTCGATCTTCTGCAGCCGCGTGACCACCTCGGCATCGGTGTCATCGATGTCGTTCTCCAAATCCCTCGCCTCGAAGGCGTCGTCTGCGTGGGAGGAGCTTTTCCGGCAGCTCTGCTGGTCTGCCTGCAGCACGAATCCCGGACGGCAGCGGCAGAAATAGGAGCCGGGCGTATTAACACACTGCTGGTCGCAGGGCTTCTCCGTGAGGCACTCGTTAACATCCTGCTCACAGTAACGTCCACTGTAACCCGCCGGACAGCTGCAGGTATTGGGAGCAGTACAATTACCACCATTTTGACAGCGCGTAGAGCAAATAGCTGGCAGGGATCATAAGAAATAGTTTTGTTAATTATAATATATCAGAATTCATTTTTAAATGTTTTCTTCACATATTAAAGAAGAAAATAAATGTTAAATCTATAACCAAGACACTAAATGAAAGATTAACCTTGAAAATAAATTATTCTTGAAATTTTACAGTGTATTTAAGTAAGTTGAACTCTTAAAATCGTTATATTCGAAGGTTCAACTAGTCGTATACGTGATATAATTAGAATTTGCATTATATTTCCAATCACTTTTCTTTTTCTAAAAATTGTCATTATTTTTCGTTTAATGTTTTAAGTTGTTGTATTTTTTATTTAGTTTTGAAACTAGAAAACATTTTATAAGATTTTTAAATAATAATAAAAATTGCCAATAAAACCTCTTAGTTTCAAATATCTTCTAGCGACTTGTATTACGGCATAATAATATGTAATACTATCATTTTATACTCTAAATTTTAAAACAGTTGTAAGATTCCATCACTCACGTTTCATGCACGCATCCGCCCGTGGATTTTCCCTGCTCCAACCCGAACAGCAGTCGTAGGTCATCTGCTGGGCAGTCTTGTGGTCAATTACATCCCTGTAGGCCGGTTCATGGACCACCTGCACCCTAAAGATATATATTTTTATTATACAAATAATAGTTAAGCAAAATAAAAGTTAACACCGCTGTAACAATTGTTAAAATGGTGCTTTCTATATTATGTAGAGGTGTTATCCCTCTCACTATATACAACTAATAAATCAAATAATAAATATGGCTAGTAATTGCCGCTTACCTGGTGCACATTTGTCCATTGAAAGTGGGCGGCTGGCAGGGCGTGGAGACGTGCTTCCAGGTGGGACGCGTGTAGACCTCCGTCCGCTTCACGGGCATCGTCACCGTCCGCTGCTGCACGCAGATGTGCCGCCTGAAAGAGATCGAAGCGAGGTGTGAATTGGACTCTGGCTCGGATGTTGGTTTTGACCCAAATCAGTAACTCATCATCGGCGAAAAGTGAAACTGACTTTTCCAGACTACGTCGGCCAATTACTGTCATAACGACAGGTTGCTGCGCCCCCTTTGCATTTGGACTCGGATCTGGACCTGGCTCTGGCCCGGACCTCTAGCCAATGCCAATTGTCACATGTGCCAGCATGTGCCAGCGAAGTGGACTCGAACCAGAGCCAGATAGGAGCGTGTCTCTGTGTCAGCTCCGCGGAGTATCTGCGATGACAAACACGACACGCTCCGCTCCCAGCCGATGACTTGCGGCCATGTCAGCCCGTGTCATGTGTGCGGAGGAGCTGCAGACCAAGTGCTCCAGTTCACGCAACCGACAGTTCAGTGGCTGTCAGGCCCAGTTCGAGTGCTGATCGGCATTGCCTTCAATTTCATTTAATTTAAATAAAGCTAAGCGATAGGTTTTTACCTTGGATTGATAAATGAGGAAATCTTTAACATATTTTCCAGTTAATAATTGGGTTAATTTAAAATTGAATATTCCTTCAAAGTGTTTCCCTGAAACCCGTCTTAAATCACATATTTCATTTTTGGCTTACAAATTATTATAGTAATCATTACCCACAAACAACAAATATTTGTTTACAAGTCTAAGGCACCCTCTAACAGATATTAACAGAAATTTAATGATGCCATTAAGATGCACCCGAGTGCAGATAAAGCCTAAAATATCTCTCCTGGGCATTAAAAACTTCTTTCGATTCAAGATCATAAAAACAAGTGAAGTTATCACACACCCATTTGAGTTTTAAAATGATGTAAGCACACCACACACCCAGCTGACTGACTGAATCTCCCGGTGTTGTGTGTTTTCGAAACCCAAACAAAATCCCAAGTACTAAACCAATGCACCCCAAGACCTTTTACCCGCCAGCAGTCAAAACATAAAAAGCGCTGATAATAAGCGGTTTTTGACTTTTTTCGGTTGCCAAAAAGAGGCTGCAAACTGGCCCGAAACCGCGATGCATCCATAAATTGGCAGTTGGTGTTGCTGCTGTGATTTGGATGCTGCTGCTGCTGCATCAGTTGCTGCTGCTGCGATGTTGCTGCCTTGCTGATGGTGTCGTAATTGGCAATGCGGGCCAAAAACAATTGCCAACGCGTGACGTGGCCACTGGAGTGACTGACTGGCCTTTTTGCTGGCCGAAAATTCGCGGATAAAAGTGGCAGCAGGCAGTCAGCAGCAGCGGAAAGTGGCACACAGTTGTTGGCCAGCACAATGGTCCTGCGACCGGGACATTTACCAATTTCTTTATTGCCGCGCATGCATATTTATGCGCTGTTCTCTTCCTTGGCCGTAACTGGCTTCTCTGGCAAGCGTTCGAGTACCATAATTCTCACGTTATTTATGCGCCAGCATTCTCAGCGTCCAGCGTTAAGGGCGCCAAACCAAACGGGAACGGAAAAAGTCCAAATCCCAAAAAACGAACCGAAACTGCTATATATTTCCATGGCCAGAAACAATAACAAGAACAGCCAAGCCAATTGCGGAAGTATTCTTTCGAAAACAAAAAAAAAAGTAGAAGGAGACGGAGAAGAAACTGTGCCAACAAAGTGCAACATGAAATGCTCATTTCCATCTCCATTCCGCTGGCTACATAAATCTCTGAGCGGGTCCAATGCACACACAAAAAGGGGTAATCAAAGCGATTGATTTTTGATATTAAAAGATCAGAATTTCCTGCTTAAAATTTCTTATATTTTTAGAGTATTTGAAACGCTTCTTTGGGTGCCTAAAACAATGCCAAGAAAATGTAGTACTAAATATTTTTCCTAATAAAAATTAATCTAATTCTCAGTTGCATATTTAGAATATTTCGGAAACGTTTATTACAGAATCTAGATTGCACAAGGATTTTTTGGAGTATTGAAATCTATTTTCCAGGTTGTCAAAAGTATGCAAGCAATTATATGACTTGATCCTTATCCAATCATAAAACCATTGTACATTTTTGAGCAACATTAAAAATAGTTTTAAAATATATTAAAAATTTCTTGTCTCATATCCTTAATCACCAAATTATAAACAATTAAAAATTTCTTTCTGTGCCGTTGCAGAAGATGCGCCCCGACCCCAGACGGATCCACCGATCCAACGATCCACCGCCGCTTTGTATATATCCCGCTGCGCCAGACAGCGCCAGACAAAGTGTAATCGCATGCATGTGTGTCTGTGAATGGCTTCATTGCATTGTTTAGAAACGTTTAGGCTAAAATTAAATTTGAATTTTTAATTGCTGAACGCCCCGAACACCTGTGGATAGACCTCAGAGTTCTCTTTTGGCTCAAGCGAAAAATCTCAGTTATTTACAGAGCCAGCATCCACGAAGGGTTTCCCTTGGGCGGGATCCATAAAATTATAAAAACATCAATCAAAATTGCTTTTCGGGGACAGACGAAGAGCGGCAGCAGGCAACAAAAATTAAATGCAGGCAGGCCAATTAATCAAAAAATTAAAGCTGTTAAATTTTAACAGAAACGCCAGCAAAATATCGGCTTCAGCTCCCAAAAAAGATGCACTTAAAGAAAGCCAGAGAAAAGTGGGGGATACACGGCCCAAAGCCTGAGAGTACGGTTTATTGATTTACGATTTATTTTCATTGGATGCCACGCAGAAATTAATGAGCCATCGATGGCTGCAGGCCAAGATGTGACCCCGAGCCGATGTGTGGGCTTAATGGAGTGTTCCGAGTGGACCCTTGGCTAATAAATGGACCCTAGACTGCAGTGGGAGATGGAGTTCAAAGTACACAGAGATCCATAACTAAGCGGGGAAGATGAGTCAGTTACCAGTTTTTTAAAGGAAGAAGATTAAAAGGTGAAGGAAATGTTGTTTACTTGTAAGAGAAAAACATTAAAATTTTCTTTTGATTTATTTAAAGTACATTTTTTTAGGATATACACCTTCAACCGCAAGATTTCATCAGTAGTTGAATGTTTACTGCTTTTAAGTTAATATAAAATTTTTAATATGTATGTAATGTATTTTTTAAAAATGCAAAAGTGAAACTTTTTAACTTGTTAAAAAGAAGTGCTTAAAGAGGCGCCTTTACACGTAAAATCTGTATCATTTTGCCTTTATATTTAAATAAAATCGTTTTCATATTCTGCACTTCACGATCTTTTATCCTTCACGACGAAATAAATAATAATGATAAATATTAACAAGGTGTCAAAATATTATTCCCTTCACTAAAATTCACTTTTAATTAAAATCCAGCGATCCATTGTGTTGACAGCAAGCAAGACCTTGGGAATTTTATTTCGATTTCGATTGGAGTTAAAACTTATTAAAATTGTAATCCCAAAAAAAAAAACCCTTTGTGCTCGAGTCTTTTATGAAACCTATTAGGCGGGCCAAATGGTTTTCTGGCCAAAATGAAACCCCAGTTAGCTAAAGAGGCCCCTCAATAAAGTAAATCTCAATTTAAATCATTTTTATGGGTCTCTTTAGAGTCAGTCGGAGTCAGTCAATCGGATGGGTCGGATTTGGGAACCAGTTTGCATTTTGTCAATCTTTACAACTGCAACGTGAATGCATTTAAAAAACAGTTAAGACGCATACGCCACAAAAACTTGGCGACACTTAACAGCCGTAAACAGCTGCGATAGGCCAGGGAAAAGTGCAAGTCTGTCTGTTTGCTTATCGGGTTTCCAAATGAAAATGTGAAATAAATTTATAAAAACATAAAATTATTGTTGCCAGGGTCGTAAAATGATTTTTTACGGCCCATGGAGAAGGAGAGAAAATGCCTCGGGCTAGGCCAAGACCAAGAGCAAGAATAAACCAAGCCACTGGCCAAAAGGCTGGCCTGAAACTTGGCTGCCGAACTCGGTTCAAGTGCGGCCAGGTCCGGCTAACTGTTTGGGCCATTTTGTGGTCGGTCGGCAGCTAATCTGATTTGCTACATGGAATTAGAATTTAAATTGGCCCCAGCCCAGGCTCGGCCATGGCCAGCAAATGCACAATTCCAGAACAGAGCGAGCTGCAGTGCATCATTAGGCGAGTTGGAGGCACTCACCCACAACTCCATCCTGCACTTTCCTGCACTGCGAGAAAGCTAGAGGTCGTGGAGTATTTTAAAAGTCAATCTCCTGGGGAAGTACTCTTTCTTTATTTAAAGTCTTAACTGATAGTTCTGGGATTATTATTCGTTGTCATTCCAGATTTAACCAAGATTTTCTTTTAATTTAAAGAAGGAAATGTGATAGTTTTCCAGTGCACCAACCTTACACGACCGAGACGACGACAACAGCGACACAAGAGCAACAAGAGGAACGACCACGACAACGGCATCGGAGGCGGAGAAGAACATTGCAGACATCATGCTTCCTGGTCCAGCTGGCCGGGCTCTATTCGGATTCTTACTTAGCGTAAAATGCAACGCCCCTGTGACCATGCTCCGCCCGGGAAGAGGAGTTCTGCCGAAGGAGGACGCACTGCCTCGCCGCTTCTAATAATATTTCAGTCATGTCCACGGATGGCAAGTGCAACGGCAGCCAAGCCAGAAAAATCATCAGCAGAAGCAGCAGCCGCTCCACCGCTTTCGGTTTTGTTCATTTTTCACCAAGAGAATTATTGCAGCACTCAGCGGCGGCTGAAGTGGAAATCCAATATGCGACTGGACAAATACCCCAAGCTGGAGGCGGAGACTCCGACAACGACTCCATATTCCCTGCCCTCCAGACAAATTCCCCCAGGGAAAGAAAGGCCCAGCAACAACTTCCTCATCCAAAATGGGCAAACATCGATGGAATTTCTTCATTGCTTTGAAGTACTTGTCAGCACTAAATCAGATTGGACTTTTCTGGATCGGGATAATATATGGGCAACGTTTACCAGTTGGCATGTGTTTACAGGAAATAATATTGTGAAACTGTTTAATTTTTTAGTATTAGAATTAATCAAGCAGGAAAATAGAGTTTAATTAATATATAAGTAGAAGAGTAGTCGGAGTTTATAAATAATTTAAAAAATACACAAAAGCTTCTAATTTTATTATCAAATCTTTTATAAATTAGCTGTACATTTTAGTACAATAAAATAAATATAAATGGCACATCTTAGTTGAGGTATTAATTATTTTGCAATACAATTGTTCCTAAGAATGAACTTTGCTTGTCCAAACATATTTATTTAAAGGAAATTTATTTAATATTTAATATTTATTTACCGAGAAACTTGATTCAATATTTATATATTTTATTTGTATTATTTCCCTGTTAATTTTTCCTGCGACAAACACCCTGCCTTAGTGCATATACATCTAATTTTTACCCTTCAAAACCACAAATCGCCAGTCACGGTTAGCCGCAGCCAGCCAGTTCTAATTTGGCTGTAAATTTGTCTTGCTCTCTTGGCCAGATTATGCAATAAAAGACGCAGAAAGAATTTGTTGCGAAAAGTGAAAAGAAAATTGCCGCAAGTGTCAGACGAGGCGAGGCGGCTGGCCAGTTGTACTTAGATGAGAATGCAGCGCTGGGCGAGATGAAGATGGAGCACTATTTTGTGGTAATCTGAGCTGATTACAGGCCAGCAGGAGGGCCCAAAAGCGATGCGATGTGGGGTTCAGTGGCCTGACCATTGCGTTTTCCGTACAACATAATCGCGCGATAAGCGATCTTTGGGGCCTGTCAATGGGTAACTCCCCCTTTTCCAAGTTCCCTCCCCGCTAATTCGGCCCTTTTTTTCGCTGCAGCCTCTGGGGCCGGAGTGTGAATGTGATTGAGAGTGTGTTGGTGTCTGTGTGTGTGCGGGGAGGATGGTGTAAATCATGATTAATGCCCCAAACTTGTTTAAACAACGGCCGTGTCGAGCCGTGGCCGAAAATCCGATTAGTGGCAACGTGAGCTGCTTCCTCTGCCCTTCTCCGAATCTGAAGAAAACGCCAGAGAAATGCAAGAGGCGTGCACGATTTCCATTTTCTGGCTGCACTCTAAGAAAAATGTGAGTTCTAATGGGTTGTCACTATTTTGTTACATCAACAACTAAGAGGAGAATGTGTGTAGCAGGATCATTGATCTCAGAAAATAGAACAACATCCTAATATATATTTATTTAAATATATATTTCTGATATATATTTTCTTCAAGTGTAAATCATTTCATACGTATTTCCACTTTTCATCGGCTTTTTTTGGTCTTTCCGATGAACTGCTAACAAAAGCGCAGCCCAAAAGGCCAACGCACACAAATTTTCATCAAATTAACATAGCCCATTCTCGGCGGCTGCTGCCACTTTGGTTATTGTTATTGTTACTGTTACTGTTACTGTTAATGCTGATGCTGA
The DNA here is from genome assembly GCA_018905755.1 of Drosophila ohnishii. Lineage (NCBI taxonomy): Eukaryota > Metazoa > Arthropoda > Insecta > Diptera > Drosophilidae > Drosophila > Drosophila ohnishii. The sequence goes on along the minus strand of JAEIII010016176.1, from coordinate 5,436 downwards.
TGCTGATCAGATGCTGAAACTGAGATCCAAAATCGCGCAACGACGAGTGAAAAGGCGTAACGAATAAGAAAAACAAAATTTTGAAAGCGCTCCGCTTGGAAAAGCGGGAAGCTGCTGCCTCCAATGAAGATATTTTCCAACGAACCCATCGGCCCACGCCATACCTCAGCGGAGCAAGTGCAGCGATCCTATCCCAACCACTTGAATCCACTCCACTTCAGGCCATTCCCGAACCCAATCCCAGTCCCAGTCCCAATCCCAGGTTGTGTGTCTTGGCCGCTCTCGGTGTCCAATTGCAACATAATTAAGTAAGCCAAATGGCGTGTCTCGTTTGCTCTCCTGGCCGGGCTAGCATGCTTATCTGGTGCACTGCGAGAAATGTATAATAAAACAGGAAATTCAAGAGAAAATTAAAAAAAAAAAAACTAACTAATGACTGTAGAAATTAATAAAAAAATATCTATTCTAACAGAGAATAGCTTAGCTTAGTTAAATAATTTTTAAATAAATCCAAATTTGTTTATAACATATTTGAGTTCTTCATATATTTAAAAGAATCAAAGATTGCATTGGGATTTCAATTAAAATGAGCTCTGACTGATGATGATTGATGAGTCAATCAGAGGAGATGACTTCATAAACCTTTAAATAAATGACTGACTTTTAAATAAATGTTCTGGGAACCTTGTGTGCAGCGAAGAGGGAATTATGCTCTCATGACTCAGTAAGTACCGATAATTTTCTCAGAGTGTAGTGCAGAGTATGGTCGGAATTTTGTGCGTCATGTCGGGCCAAAAGCCCGACTTTTTGGGCGACTCGAGGAGCTCGTGTGTGGCGCTCGCAGATTTGTTGTGTCTTTTGTAGGGGCTGCAAGACAAAAGCGATGCCAAGACAACGACAACGTCAGCACAGCCCGCCTCCGAACCCCTCTCAGGGAACGGGTTTCCATGTAATCCCGGCCAGCCAGCGTCTCCCCCCCTCAGACGTGGCCAATCCCCCCCAGCATTGCATTAACCCAATTTTCAACTTGAGATGCGAAGCTGCGTGATTTGCAAATTACTGGTCTGAGCCCATGCAGTTCCATTGTGTGACGGAACTGTCCATCCGTCCAAGTATCCACGTGTCCACGTGTCCATCTGTCCAGTGTTCACTGTCCACAAGCCATGTTGCGAGTGACTTACTCGTGTTTATGTGAAAACCCCACTAATTGCATGGCGCAGACGGAGACGCAGACAATAGGCGTAAATTTAGACCATGAATCGAGATTTACATATTCATTCAATAAATTTTCTTTATAGTTTATGGCAAAGCCTAAGGTGTGATATAGAGGCTTGTCATAATTATGATTGAGATTTCACAATGTTATCTAAGGGGGAAAATTAAAAGGGGGTGCAACAGTGGGTATTATAGGATTTAAGCTTTAAAATTAATAATATGGGAAAGGGATTAAATGTTAGGTATCTTAATTGTGTTTTTTTTTTTTGTTATAAACAATATAATTGTGTCAAAATTTTCATGTATATTTGATAAATACATATTATAGAGGCTCCTTTCATAGAAGTTAATTCATGTTCAAGTTAATTTTAGAGATTTATATACATAATCAAAATTAAATAAATAATTCCTAAGTTATTTCAATACAAAACTAAGACTCTATATGACTCATTTCTTATTTTCTTAAATCTTAAAAAATGAGTTTCCCCTTCAAAGCCAAGCTTGACTCAATCATTAATTATTTAAGGTCGGAACGAAAAGGTTTCCATAACCCGAGTAGGTACATAAATACCTCAACTGGAAATGTGATACTTCAGAAAATGACACACGCTCTAGGGAAAGTGTAACAAATGTTTGTGAGCCAGACCTTTGACCCAAATAAATTGTGACAAATCCAGAGATACATATCCAAGTGAATACATTGTGAGCCTTGAAAGGTGTTGTATAGCTTGATCCATTCTTCAGAGACACCACCCATGACTAATTTACTAATAAGTTTTGTATAAAAAATGGAAACCCTTTGAAAGAATGAGAAATCCATCTTAATTAAAATGAAATATTGATATGAAAAAGTCAGCCTTTTGCATTTGTCAAAGCAATTTGTTCAATTGATGTCATATCGTGTCGTGTTCTCCGCTGATTTCTGATGAGCACGTGTACAAGTCGGTGGGCTTAACAAGTTGGATTCCCTCACGGATCCCAAGAAAAACTCATTAAACGAGCTTCTGCCTGGGCCAAGGTTTCCATTGCCCCGATGGCATGACTTGGACTCCAGATAAGCCCAGTTCCAGCTCCGTCTCCAGCTAAAGAGCTCAGACTCAACAACTCTTTTTCCTTGTTTATTATTATTATTTTTTTTTTTAGCTGAGCACGCGTAGGCGTAGCCATTGAGCACAATGCTTCACGGTGCAAAATGTTAACGAATTTTCACAAGCCCCAGCCGCATTCTAAGTGCAGTTTTTCCTAGCCCAGCATATCAAATCATTCGTCACTCGCCCCCAAATCCCCCTGGCCTGTCCATAATTATCGCAGAACCAGGCTCAAGCGCAGACCTGGAGCTTGGAGCCAGCAGTTCCGAGTCGGAGGTTGGAGTCGTCGATTGTTGACAAGCAATTTGCAGGCGGCGAACTCGAGCCCTGACTTCGCATCCAGCTGCGATTGTGCCTCCGTCTAAGACTGGCACTGGCAAAAAATATATATAAAACTAAAAACTAACTAGATATAGATTAAAATATCCAGAAATTATTTTTCAATAATTAAACTTTACTGAAAAATGTTTTGCAATAGACTTTGATTATAAAAGTAGGTGCATTTTACACCACAAATTTAAGAAAATCAAGGATTAGCACTTGGAGTCGCCAGAGAACGCTCGCAAATAAAGTTTTTTTGGAAGTGGCAGCCATCGTCATTCATTAGATGCGTAAAGTTATATCTGAACTCATCGCAATGCTGCTCTCCTTTTGTATTATCTGGTTGTGCGGGATGCCAAAGAGCCGGGTCAACTGGCTGCCCACTTGGGAACCAAGTGTGCCGTCCCAAGGTCAGAAAGTCGTTTCCTGAAGTCCAGAAGCTGCCGTTTGATCCTTTATCGTCCAGAAATCGGTTGATTACATTGTATTTCTCCAAGGTATCCAGCGAGATAAGATTGTAGCCCAGGTTCTCGCAGAAGGCCCGGGCTTCGAACCAGTTCTTCCACACGTTCTCCTCAATGTAAAAGAGAGTGTCGCCCACGTATATAAAGTTCTTAGCTTTCGAACTCACTAAAAAGGGATACGAAAGGATAACAAAATAAATAATGCTTAGGGAAAGGACCTCACCATCTCCTTGCACTCCGCTTAGGTAAATCAGGCCCAAAATGGCCAAAACTCCACTGCACTTGGTAAGCATTTTGAAATAACTGTTGTGGTTCGTTCCTAATCTGCACCTTTTTATACCTCAAAGAATGATTCAAATTTCATTAGAAAGCGAGTGAGTTGGCCGATAGATAGGCCAAAAACGCAGTATCTAGATTAATCAATTTGGTTTCTGTATTTTGCTTGTCTTATCACCCGAGACAGAGAAAGGTGAGATCGTGTTATTCGGTCAAAATCTTCAGACAATTAGAAGGTCGATAAGAGTATAGGCATATTATACAGTATATATAACTCAGTATAATTCCTAAAAATATTGTATTCATCATAATAGAATAATAGAAGAAGTATATAGAGACCACGGGAGAAGTGATTAAGAGATTAGGAGAAGTGATTAGGAAGTTCAGATTAAATTAGATTAAAAGACCAAGTGGTCTTGCTTAATAATTTAATCAAAAGCACAGATGGTGATAATGTGATAACAGACAAAAAACTGTCGATAAACCAATATAGGTAGATCAATGGAAATCATACTTTTACTATTACTCACTCCCTAAACAACTCTCTAAGAAGATCAAATAACAAATTCCAATATAGATATGTTTAGGATATTTAGAATCTATAGTTTTCAATATACTTTTTGAATTGTAAGCTCCAGGATCGATAGCATAAAGAGCGATAACCTAGTCACACTTTTAGATATCGATATAATTTTAAAGAATATCAACAGCATCCAATAACATGGCTACGAAATCAAGAAGAATATAGTTAGAATATAGTTTAAAGACTAATGAGAACTCTTTCTCAACTCCAAGAATTAATTAACAAATATATAATAAAATAAATAAATCCCAAATTCGAATAACTAACACATTCAAAAGTCACACTCAATGACACATTTTTTCCCAGTGCACCCTGAATCTCTGTCTGGGGTCACAGAGCTGCTCGGAGTGCACATAACTCTGCGCCGGGGCTCTTGTCTCATTTGATTGTGCATTTGCCAATTGTGTTGCTTTTTGGCTTTTATTGCTGCGGCTGATTGAAGTCAAGGCCCTGCTTTGTTTTCGATTTTTATGCCAGGCCATTGCAGATATCTGCTAGATACAGATACTCGATTCCGAGCGGCAAGTGGCATTTAGGCGGCAACGCCCACCTCAGCCACCGCCCCGTATCGACACCTACAAGGCTTTAAGGAAAAAATACAAGTAACCAGAGTCCCGGAATCCATAATTAATACATCAGCTACCGATCGGTGGCGCAACTGCAATCGCAAATCAAAAGTCAATCAATAAGAGTTACCACAAATAAAAAAGTAGCAGACATCAATCAAGTGTCGGACGCAAATGCAAAACATGCACACTGCAGACATAAATTGAGTTTATCAAACAGAAGCCAAAACACTGGTTAAAGAGGCCACCGTAGAGCAAATTTCGAATGGTACAAATGCTGTTTTGGCGTTGAGTTGCAACATTTGGATAATTAAAAGCGTAATTTCCACGGCCTCTGGGGGCGAAGGAGCGGAAAACGACTTAACTTCACTTTTATCCGCATTTGACGGTGATTAACACCGAGCCCGCAACCGCAATTGAATCGCTGCACCGACCATTAACCAGGTTCGATCGCTGCTGAGAGGGGTACTTCATATATATATATATATGGATATACTCGTATATCTGCCGATGGCGGCGTGTGAATATCGCGGCAAAGCCAATCCACACGGAGCAGTCATTTCCATACGCTCTGTTGCAACTTGCCACTTGCAGTTGCAGTTGCATTTGCGATGCACGTGCAACGCTTAAATAAATAGAAAACTAAAAAATATATAAAGGCAAGGCAGCAGCGCCTACGTACTGAGGCAATCACAGTGGAAAATGATGCCACGACATTAAAGATCTTGAAGGGGAAATACACTAGGAAAAGTGTAAGAAGCATAATGAAAATTTAAAAAAAAAAAAAATTATTTTTGTTTACAGAACCTATTTTAGGAATTCCTATAATATTTAAGTCATTTAAAAGCAAAGAACTCATTGATCAAAATTATTTAAAGTTTACTTGTAGTTTAAATGACTGAACGCACAAATTGCTAAGAAAT
>JAEIII010016167.1:0-11107 GCA_018905755.1 Drosophila ohnishii | reverse complement strand
GAAACAAGATATATAGTACCGATAAATCTTCCTTTTTTATCGATTGCTTATTATATTTTTGAAAATATAAATCAAGAAATACATATTTACCATTTCTTGTTTCCCATTTATTGAGCACAGTTTTGTCGCCGTGCTGGGAATTATTCTTGGCTTTCATTTGGCCATTTGCAGCTCGTGTTGGGCTGGCCAACGAGCGGTTTAATATCGCCGGTAATGGCCACGTTCCGCGCTCTATAATCACTTGAATGCATGAAATAATTGCAATGGCAGCAAGGAGGAGAGTCCCAACTACGAGTCCAAGTACGAGTTCGAGTCGAAGTCGTAGTCGTAGTCGAAGTCTTAGTCCGTTCTGGACAATTTTCGCAAAACAAATTGAATTGAATATGTAAATATAATTGCTTGCCGGGGGGAGGAGGCTAGAAAACGAGTTGCCCTTCTGCGAATATGGTGGCGGGTAGGGGGAGGGCGTTTAAAAACCCATAAATTGCAACTTAAATGCACCCCCCCAACCCACTTCCAAGAGTACAGCGCGGGAGGTGGCTCCAAAAAGGGAGTACCAGCTGGCCAAGACTCTCATATATGGCAGCATTAGCTTCCGCAAGACTCTGACCATTTGTAGAAATGAATGCAAATGCATGCAGTTAAATAATCCATGACTCGGACTGCGATTCCAGATGGATGAATGAATCAAATGGAGTCGAAAATCTGAACGAAACTTGTCTGGGGGAATAATTAGATGAATTGCTAGGGGTTTTATTAGGTGAAAAACTGGGCCTGGGAAACTAGTTGAAAAATTCCTAATGACTTTAATAAATTTGTAAATATATATAGAATCTTTTAACTAATTTAATTATATTAAATATTATTATTAAATATATATAAATGTATATTAAAAATCCCAAGAACTTCCCTCTGTCAGTCACTTACTTTTCCCTTTAAGAAAACTCCTCCTTCTAAGCGAAACCATTTCGCTTTTGTCTGCAGTCGTGAGAGGCTAAGGACCACCCACATTCACTGACACCTCACCACCTTGGGCACCTTTTGGGGGCACCTGCGCAGGTCAGCTCACTGAACCGTCATGTGCAGCACCAGGGTCAATTGGCTAGGATTACCTAGAGAGGATTGGAGGCCGCAGAAAGCAATTTGCAGGCAGCCTCAAGAAGAACCACAAGAATGCCGAAAAGCTGTTGTTGCGAGGAATTGGAATTGGAATTGCCAATGGTTAAGGGGAGAGGGGTGTGGGTAGAGGTATAGGTATGGAAAGGGGTCTAGAAATGGTTATAGAAATGGGATTGGAAATAGTAATGGACAGAGAGTGGGCAGACGTTAGAAACTCTAACCGCAGATCGTCAATAAAACCGCATCATTGGCCCCCTTTTTCCCCCCTCATTTCGATCAGCTCATTAAAGTCTTGGGGAAGTCAAAGAGTTTGATGTGGATGTGGGAAGATGTCTGACTAGAAAAGAGGAGGAGATGGAGAAGAAGATGGAGCAGATGGAAGAGCTAGAGGAGGATGGAAATGGCAATGGCCATGGCCATGTTACTACGGAGAAGGAGGAGCTGCTTTTATTGGTTCGGTGGTTTGGCGCTTAGTTAAGCGTGTAATAGCCGGAAGTAGCCACTGCAGTGAGTCCAAAGAGAGAGCTCCACCGCCACCGCCACCGCCTCCGTCTGCTTCCTTTCCTGGCGGCCTGCTTGGAGAGGCTGTCAGCCAGCAGTGGTCGCGGTTACAGAAGTGGAACGAATGGGGCGGCCCATAAAAGATTAAAGAACGAAAAGCAGCGAAAGGAAGTAGTACTCAACACTTGAGTTCTTGGTAACCTGGCTGATGGCTTTTCCTGGTCAAGAGATTGCCCTTGGAGAAGAAGGAGAACTCAACTCCAAATCAAAATTTCTCTAACCTCTGACTCTTCTCTGCCTTTCTTCCAGATGCATTCAACCGAGAGCTACAGCAGCGGCAGCAGTAGAAACCGCAACCACACACTCCGCATGGGTTCCCTGCTCATCGGTTCCCTGGCCATCCTCCTGGTGATGCTGCCCGGACAGGTGGCCGGCCGCATGGCCTTCGAGAAGCTAACAGACTTTGATTTTCCCGGCAACACGTACTACAGCGTGAAGAATCTCTCCCTCTACGAGTGTCAGGGCTGGTGTCGCGAGGAGCCCGACTGCCAGGCGGCTGCCTTTAGCTTTGTGGTGAATCCCCTGTCGCCCTCACAGGAGACACACTGCCAGCTGCAGAATGACTCATCGGCGGCTAATCCTTCGGCGGCACCTCAGCGTAGCGCCAACATGTACTACATGGTGAAGCTGCAGCTGCGCAGCGAGAACGTTTGCCTGCGTCCCTGGAGCTTCGAGCGGGTGCCCAACAAGGTGATCCGCGGCCTGGACAATGCTTTGATATATACCAGCACCAAGGAGGCCTGCCTGTCCGCCTGCCTCAACGAGAAGCGCTTCGTGTGCCGGTCCGTGGAGTACGATTACAACAACATGAAGTGTGTGCTCAGCGACTCGGATAGACGCAGCTCCGGCCAGTTTGTCCAGCTGGTGGATGCCCAGGGCACCGATTACTTTGAGAATCTTTGCCTGAAACCCGCCCAGGCCTGCAAGAATACCCGCTCGTTTGGCAATGCCCAGCGCATGGGTGTCTCCGAGGAGAAGGTGGCCCAGTATGTGGGTCTGCACTACTACACCGACAAGGAGCTGCAGGTGACCTCGGAGTCTGCCTGCCGCCTGGCCTGTGAGATCGAGAATGAGTTCCTGTGCCGCTCCTTCCTGTATCTGGGCCAGCCCCAGGGTGCCCAGTACAACTGCCGGCTGTATCATCTGGATCACAAGACCCTGCCCGATGGTCCCTCCACCTACTTGAACCACGAACGCCCGCTGATCGATCATGGCGAGCCCATTGGTCAGTACTTTGAGAATCAGTGTGAGAAGGCCGCCGGCGCAGGACCTGGCTCTCCTCCAGGCACTCTGGACAAGATCGATACGCTGCCCGTGAGTCTGGACACTATTGAGGATCCCAATTTGACCAATCTGACGCGCAACGATGTCAACTGCGACAAGACGGGCACCTGCTATGATGGTAAGACTCTTGCCGGGAGTATAAAGAAATTTCTCTAATGGTCATCATCTTCCTGCTCCACAGTCTCTGTCCACTGCAAGGACACCAGGATAGCCGTGCAAGTGCGCACCAATAAGCCCTTCAACGGACGCATCTATGCCCTGGGTCGCTCCGAGACCTGTAACATCGATGTCATCAACTCGGATGCCTTCCGCCTGGACCTGACCATGGCTGGCCAGGACTGTAACACGCAGAGTGTGGTGAGTAACTGAGAGCTCTATTGAGTCTCCTCAAAGGAAAAGAACCAAGTCCTTGGCTAATCACTATATTCCCCTTCCCAACAGACTGGCGTCTACTCCAACACCGTGGTCCTGCAGCACCACAGCGTGGTGATGACCAAGGCCGACAAGATCTACAAGGTCAAGTGCACATATGACATGAGCTCCAAGAACATCACCTTCGGCATGATGCCCATCCGCGATCCCGAAATGATTCACATCAACTCATCGCCAGAGGCACCGCCACCAAGGATTCGCATTCTGGATACGCGCCAGCGCGAGGTGGAGACCGTGCGCATTGGAGATCGCCTCAATTTCCGCATCGAGATACCCGAAGATAGTGAGTATTTGAGGATTTATTTTATTTATTTAAATATTATATTTATTCTTATTTTTTTTTGGCTCAGCTCCCTATGGAATCTTTGCCCGCTCCTGCGTGGCCATGGCCAAGGATGCCCGCACCAGCTTCAAGATCATCGACGACGATGGCTGCCCCACCGATCCCACCATCTTCCCCGGCTTCACTGCCGACGGCAATGCCCTGCAGTCCACATACGAGGCCTTCAGGTTTACGGAGAGCTATGGCGTCATCTTTCAGTGCAACGTCAAGTACTGTCTGGGCCCCTGTGAGCCGGCGGTGTGCGAATGGAACATGGAGTCCTTTGAGTCACTGGGCAGGAGGCGTCGTCGTTCCATTGAGAGGTGAGTTTCCCCATTTCAGAAATGGGAAAAGAGGAAAGAAGGAGTAGAGCTTGAACTTTTTTTTTCTCTGCAGCAACGAGACCAAGAGCGAGGACGATATGAACATCTCGCAGGAGATTCTGGTCCTGGACTTTGGCGATGAGAAGCGTGAGTTCTTCAAGGCGGATCCCAGCACGGACTTTGCCAAGGGTGAGTAGTGTTTGCTTCTTGGTTTTATGATAAATCCTGTGCTGACTGCACTTCCGTTTTGAACAAAAAAAAACAGACAAGACCGTCACCATCATCGAGCCCTGTCCCACAAAGACATCGGTGCTGGCCCTGGCCGTCACCTGTGCGCTGATGATCCTGCTCTACATCTCCACGTTGTTCTGTTACTACATGAAGAAGTGGATGCAGCCGCACAAGATTGTGGCATAACGAGCGGAAACTGGAACAAAAGCTAGCTGAAGAGGAAGCGGAAGCGGAAGTAGCGAAGCAAGCAGAAGGAGTAGAATGAAAGAAACAAAAACAAACAAAAAAAAACAATGAAAAAAGAAAACAAAAAGAAAGAAAAGAAAACAAAAAGAAAATACACAACAAAATTGTCACTCACACACACAAGCTCTCTCTCTCTCGCACACGAAACATACAAACACACACACACACACTCGCTAACTGTGCAAGTCTATATCTTTGTCTCGCTCTTGCCCAGGCAGGCTTAGCGCCCCTCCCACTCACACAAACACACACACTGACACACATTTGGCCCCCCTTGCTGACAACCGTATAATTTTTTGTTTTTTTTTTTTTTAATTGATATATATTTAAATTAATTACTTAATATACAATTTATTTATTTATATTTATTTAGACTTAGAGCGTGAGGTAAAAATTCCCCTAAGAGAAAAGCTAAACTAAATAACATTCCTATTAGACACAAACACACACACACACACACACGCACACCAACACAACCCAGAAGTAGAAGAAGAAGAAGCACATTTCACTTATGCGAATATTAAGAGTAAAGAAAAATGAAAAAACAAAAAGTAAAAAGAAAAAGAAATGAAGGAAAAGCTGCGAGCGCGTACTTTCTATAAAGTTACGAAAGGGAACAATGGAAATGGAACATCGTCCTTAAAGAAAGAGATAGAGAGAGAGAGAGAGAGCGATCGAAGTAGTAGCTACTGAACGATGAGTGGGAGAGAAAGAGATGGAGACGATGGATCCCTTTTGTAACTTCTATAGAGACTGCAGCCGCACACACTCGCACTCAATCACACACTTACACTTACAATTACACTTACACTCCCCACCACCCACTCACTCTCGCCTGTTTCCACACTCATTCACACACACCCAAACACACACGCACCCACATTTATTTAATTGTAAAAGGAACGCAATAAACAGCAAACAAGAGCAATTGAAACAGAACTAAGGAAACTGAACGAAGCAGAGACAAGAAGAGTGATTTCATCGAGGCAAATCTCAATGGAATTGTGCTTAATTGTATTGCATTTATTTAATTTAAATTTATTTATGATAATAAAGAACGATAATGACAAAAACAAAATACAAATAATCGATTTTTTCTAATTTCTTTTTAATTATTATTATTAATATTCTTATATTTAAGAACATCGAGTTTTGTATTGGAAACAGAAAAGAATCAATGCTTTTAATCGATTTTAAATCGATAAACTTTGAAAGTATTAGAGTTTCAATTTGTTTCCTAGATTTTTGGATTTATTTTATAATTCTTGGAATTATTTTGTAAATCGTTCAAAAAAACAGAATTTTTATTATATATTAAATTATTATCGATATACCCCTGAGACTTTAAAGATCAACAAAACCATAGATTCCCCTCTAATATAAAAAGCCTTTTTCGAAACATTTTGTTAGAATATCGTAAGTTTATTTGGATTTAATTGTATAAATGCAGTTGTAAAAGAAATTGGCGGAGCTTAAGAGCTAACATACTGGTTAGGACGGAGTCTGTTTGTGTTAGCCTTAAAAAAGTTAGTCAAACCATAAAGCTTATGGGTATAAACACTCGAACTTTGAAGGTCAATGGTGATCCTGGCCACTCTGCTTAGAGAAATAAACGTAGCTGAGTTGGAATTACCAGAGGAGTTTCTAAAGGAAATAAGGTTATTATTCATTCATTTATTGAAAAAATGAACTTACCAGAGACTCCTAATTAGGGGTAATCTCCAAGCAAAGCTCAAGATCCCAAAGAGCAATCTTCGCATACAACTTAAGTTAAACCTACAACTAAGTTGAGTGACTTGAAAAGATACATATATATATGTATCCCCCTCGCCACCCTTGCACATGGTATTCCTTAGGTCCTAAATCCTAAACTAAGTCATGGTTTCCGGCCCAGCGACAGAGGTCACCTCAGCTTTAGCGGCTTAATTTCGGCCAGGCCATGCTCTGGGGCCCGGGACTTGGCCGCTGCCACGCAGGTCTCCTTCAGCGACTTGCCCGCCGGCCGCTTGATGCACTCATCAAAGTAGCACTTCTCCACGTTGTGCAGAAACTCCACCAGCAGCCGGTCATCGCCACCGTTCGGTCCCACCGAGTACTCGCACTCGAAGCCATGCTGCTTGAGGTCCCGCACACAGCAGTCAATAAACTCGGCATTGGCCGAGAACCAATCGTTGTGCCGCTCCAGCGGTATGCCCAGCCTGGCTCTCACCACGCCCGTCAGCCAGGTGTCGTCGATCCAGAAGATGGGCAACCGTTCCGCCTCCGCCACCAGCCTAGCAGCTGTCGGTAGATTGGTCACATACATCCAGCCCGATAGGTAGGCCGGATACAAGGCATGCGGATATTCCTGCTTGCTCACGTACCACTTGTTGGCCTTTAGGCGAATCGGTGGCTTGGCGTCCAGCACAAAGCCGGACAAGAGCGTACTGGAGGTGGCCAGTTCCGGCTGACCCACTTCCAGGGCCTCCAGATAGCGCCGCAAATGGAAGACATCGTAGATGATGTCGTCGTCCAGCTTGATGATGAACTTGGCATGGCCCTTGCACTCCTCCGAAGCCCAGCGCAGACCCATCACGTGCTTGTAGCTCAGGTTGCGGTAATCCTCCACAAAGTTGCCCTGCACAAGGTCTCCGAAGCGCTGCTGTTCGCTTGCCAGCTGCTCCTGGCTGAGGAAACGCTCGCGCGGCGGCAGGGCGGCCAGCAGGAACACCCGCTGCAGACCCATCTCGGCCAGCTTGCTCTGCGGTATGGCCTGGCGGTGGGCAGAGCGCAGGGCATCGTGGCCGGCATAGGAGGTAACTATTAAGATGGCTACAAAAGAAGAGGAGAGATGAAACCTCAGCGAGAAGGAGCCTACAGGAATTGTACTAACCCAGCAGCTCACGCTCCGCCTTGCGACACACATTGCTGGGCAGCAAATACTGGAAGTCTGTGAGGTTTAGTAGCGGACCCGCTGGCAACGTTGCTGCACCTCGTCCGGGTAAAGTGGAGGCGACATCATCATCCGCCGCTTCCACGGCGGGCAGGTGCAGCAGGAACTCGTCGTCGTCGTCGTCGGGGGCGGGCGCTTCCCGCTGGTGGCCGGAGAAGTAGATGGAGCAGAGCAGGACGAGCAGGAGCAGCGACAGGACGATCGGTAGCAGTCGGCGGCCGCGCATGCGCATTTTCTTACATTGTCTGTGGGGTGGGGTTCCCCTCTGCGCTGGTGGCTGTGTGCGTCGTGTCCGTGGGGCCTGGGTAAGTGTGTATGTGTTAAATGTATTAATAGCAACAATAACAACAAAGCCCAATTGTGATTTTTGTGCTTTATTATTTTTTTTAGCAATTATCTTTTGCTTGGACGCAACCGTGAGACAGCGTAGCCAAGTTAGCTATTTACTAGCTAGATCTGGCGGTGTTCAATTGCTAAAATAAGCTGTTTTCGGAGTGAATATTTCGTTATTTGAATTTTAAATTAATTAAGAAAACAATAATGTATACATTTTCGGTTATAGCTTTTTTTCAGCATTTTCTTTATCATAATTAGTTTGTTTTAGTTTACTTTGGCTCAGAATCTAGCTAATACAGTTGGTCATAGCTTGGCAGCACTGCCGTGGAAGGTATTTAGTATTTTTGATATGGTCACACGCATGGATTTGAAAGCTTAGCTTATTTCAAGCTAGATCTAGTATTTTTTGCAAATGGTGGCAACACCGGCAGTCTCTCTGCAAGTGAGTGTGCGTGCGTCTGTTACTCTCATTCTGTTAATTCTATAAACAATTTTCTGTTAGCAACACTGTTACACTCATTCTGCTTATTCCATTAGTAAAATTCTGTTAGCAACACTCTGTTACTCTCATTCTGTTAGTTGTGGTTTGAGTATCAGATTTGGTTCGAGTATCAGGTGTGGATTTTTTAGGATGAAATTGCTGCTTTTGAGATTTTTTTTACTGAAACTCATCTGGCAGCACTTTTCATCTCTTTTCTCTCTCTCTCTATTGTTCGTAAAAAACATTTATCGCTTCTTGGAGAAGAACCACTAAACGAGGTCCAAGTGCTTCGAATTATTAATAACCTAAGCCTTAAATTTATTTAGTGAATTTGCTAAAAACGCGTCGCGTGTTCTACTCAAAACAGTCGGTGAAAAAACAAAAAAAAGCAAAAGAGACGAAGAGTGAAGACGGAAAAAGAAGAAAAAAGTTAACTGTGGCCACCAAAGCGCAGTCGACGTCGACTTCGCGCTGCTGGCGTTGTTTATTTGTTGTTGGTTTTTTTTACGTGAGCGCAAAGCGAGTATAAAAAAGGCAGGGCGAGAAGTGTGGACGGGGGAAATGGGGGGGCGGGGCTAGCTCCATTTCGTTTTCATTTTCATTCCCGAGCCACAACGTGCACACGAAAATGTTCGCAATAAACGGGAAAATCTTAAGGCAATAATGATGGCCAAATAGACAGTAGCGGAGAAAAGAAAAAGAACGAAAAATTTAATAATTCGACCAGCCACGAATCCGCTGCTGCTGCGCGCTGCCGCCAGTGACCGAGGCAGAGAGGCAGCAATCTTATCGCCTATATGTTCATGTTCCAGAGCCAATTGATGGCCGCTGTGCTTCTTCGGATCGAAAAAGCGCTGAAAAACTGACTGATGGGATATTGATTCTTCTTCAGAATTCAGAAATCAAAAACAAAGAAGGACCGCAAGAAAAGCACGGTGAAAACGGTATATGAAAACAAGAGTGTGCGTGCGCGCGATTTCGTCTGTGTGTGTGTGTCTGTGTGAAACACAGTTATTGTTGTTGTGAAACGCAGTGAAAAAATTGAGGCGAAAAGATGACGGACTATGTGGAGCTGATGAACAGCATGTCCAGCACGTTCAATAGCGACTGTGCCACGAGCACGGCGGAGGGCGGCACCCTCTTGAACCTGGACCTGGCCGAGGACAAAACTCTCAAGTGGCGCAATCTGGCCAACAATCAGTTCGCCTGCAAGGACAAAAAGCATAAAGAGGAGGAGCAGCGGGATAAGGAGAAGGAGCAGCAGCTGGAGCGGGCGCAGGAGAAACCCGAGGAAATCGAGGATAATATCAAGGAGCTGCTCGCCGATGTTGTGGATGCCGCTGCCGTGAAGCTGGAGGAGGAAGCAGCAGCAGCAGCGGCGGCGGCAGAGGCAGAGTCATCAGCTACAGCGACGCAAGCAGCGCTCCAAGGCCAGAGTGCAGAGAGCGCAGAGGAAAAGGAGGCAACGTTGGCGGAGGAGCAGCAGCAAAGAGAGCGGGCCGATGGAGACAGACAGGAGGAAGAGAGTGGAAAAGAGAGCGATTACAAGCAGGCTAAGGAGCAAGAGGAGGAGGTGGAGCCACAGAATACCACTAGCATAACAGTAAAGGTGGAAAGCGAACAGGCAGAGAAAAGTGCAAATGCAGCGACGTCGGCAGAGGACAGCAGCGGCATCAAGACTGAGCAGCCCAAAGAGGCTGCAGCACTGGGACAAGAAAAAGAAGAAGAAGAAGAGGCAGCAAAAGCTAAAGCCAAAGCAAGCGCAGCTTCGAAATCGCCATCAAAATCAGCATCTCCACTTGTTGTCAATTCTGCCAGCGTCGACGTCGTCGTCCCGGCTGACGCAACAGATTCGAATGTGGCCACCAGCAGCAGCAGCAGCAGCAATAACAATAATAGCAGTAACATTGCCATCACCAGCAGCAGCGGCAGCAGCGAGCCAGCAGCGACGCTGTCAGAGGCAGCAGCAGCAGCAGCAGCAGCAACAGCAGCTGATAAAAACGTACGTACATGTGTGCCAGTGTGTCTGGGTGTGTGTGTGTATGAGGTTCGAAATTCCTGTGCCTCGTTTTTATTTCGTATTTTCGTATGTTTTTGTTATTTTCTGTTCGTTTGCTTCAATTGTTTGATTCACTTTCACGCGCCCAAGCTATCGGAAGTCCCCTTTTTAGTTTTTGCTTTAGTTTCTTCTTCCCCCCATCCCCGTTTTTCCCTGCATTTTGAGCTAGATTCTGGGTTTAACTCCCGAACAGCCAACAGATGTTTCATGTACATATTTTTTTTATGGCCGCCGAGGGAAAAGCTTTAACATTGGTCACTCGAAAAAAAAAAAGAAAAAACTATGACGAGCTTTCAAGCTTCACACGTTTTGGTTTAAATCTTTAGAAATGTTTAACTTTAACCACTTGCCGTTCGATCGCTATTTAGAGTCCGACTTTCCCAAATTACAAGTTTATATATACTTGTATCTAATCTCTGGGATAGTATCTCTAGCCCAGATAACACAAACTATAACTCATCGTAGCGGAAGTCGTTGTAAAAGTTGGCCAAACGCATAAGCCCCACTTGAAACTTGAAAAATATAATAATGTATTATATGTCTATGGTCACCATGCTGAGCTTAATAATAATAGGTTATTCAAGGCGGTATGGTAACGCTCCTTATCTGCTTACAAATACCTTGTTTGCAGTTAACAACTGGGGGGAAAAAAGAACAGAGCAGATAACAGAAGGAGCTCCATATTGGTTTTACTTTCAAGCAATCCTATTTAGCAGTATTTAATATGGAATATAATGCACCAGTGAGGTTTCTTAGGATATGGTATTTTTATTTTGGATAT
>JAEIII010016165.1:0-25523 GCA_018905755.1 Drosophila ohnishii | reverse complement strand
TCTATCTATCTATCTACAATCGGATGATAAGCATTACACTTGTTAGACAATAAACAATAAATTGAATATTCTATTTCAATGCTCGTTAATGAAGTATCGAATAGTGGTTTCGAACTAAAATTATCAGATATGTATAACATATTTCAATTTCAACGAATTGTTCAAACCCTTAAGGTGATTTGAGTAATCTTTTTAAAGATATAGCCCTAGGAAACGGCACCAATAGGGCTATCTTAGATGTTTATCTTGTTATATTCTGTGAATCCGTTTCTTTACTAAGTCAAACAAATATATAATTTAATAATATTATTTTAACCAATTTCTTTAAATTAGTATATAAATCAGAATATATTAAAAAACAAATGCTTGTTGTATTCCCTTTTAAAAAATTTCCTGATTTCATTTTTAAAACATTTCAAATGGTTAATTTTAATATTTACTACAGTTAGTGTTAAAATAAAACGTTGCCAACGGCCAAGGGAATCTTCAAGCTAAGTCACTTTTAATGAGTTCCTCTTGCTTTATACACAGTCAGTGACTTTTTACACATCGATTATTGATCCGTGCCAGTTTGGCGCGCAGTCCTTTTGCAACTTCTTACGTCATTTGGGAAATACTCGACAACTGGTTCGCACTGGTTGGCCTGGGCTTGTGGCTCGGGGCAACACATTTCCCCCATTTTCCGCCACCGCGCAGGATGTGTCATCATTAGGGCTCGTCGTCGTCGTCGACGTCGTCGTGCATTCCCCTTTCCCCCGCTCACCGTGGTTTTTTGGCCCGGCCAATACACAAATCGATCTCTGTGGTTTCTTTCATTAAGTATATTTCGCGCGTCGGTTTGTATTCTCGCCCGCCCCGGCGTTATTATTGTAATAAAAATTTACGTAAATCGTGCCCCGAACATTGCCCCAAACCTCCTCCCCGGACGTACGCCACCCACTCCGCTCCATGGTTTCAGGCAACACATTGGCTCACGCACTGTCGTGTTGGCTCGTCCTTCGGCAAAAAGTTTCCTTTGTTTGCCAATTTTTATGAGCAGGCCACGCTTCCGCCCAACCGAGAAACCAAATGGGGCGGCTCTTCGCCCGCTGGCTGCCCCACATTAACCGACCATGCCAGGTGGTGGTGGCGGTCAACTCCGATCCTTGGCCATCTTTGGCCACCTTCTGCAGCTGCCGCTGTCGCAGCTGCTGCTTCTTCGTCTTTTGGCCAACGACACCTGCAGACTAATTAATGGCAAATTCCAGCCACCTCACTTTGCCATACATATATGACCTCCATTCACCTGGGCCCTACCTATGTGTGTGTGTGGATACACTTGGGGAAATGGTGAGGACTTGGGTTATGATTGAGAGCTTGGAAATAACTTAACAAGTTAATACTTGTGTGTAATTTTTAAAGTTATTATTTTTTGTTTAATTAATGGTTTTTTTTTATATATAATTTCATTTACTTTATGATAAGAGTCTTCAATTTATGCACATCTTATTATTATGACAGAAGTCCTTCAAGGACTTGTTTCTCCCCGTTTGTTTATTATTTTATATTTACTCAATCAACTTTCTTATTTCAGGTGCTAGCTTTTCCAAGTGTTCCCAGAGAACTCAATGTTATGAAATCACAAAGTTTCCCTCATTTTGGGCTTAATACGTATACGCCCTGGTGGCGGTGTCAGCAATGATTGTGTCCTCGCTAATGGCATCAAAAGGATAACCCATTCCCGAAATGACATGCCTTTAGCCACTAGTGGCGTAAGTAGGGCGACGGCATTCTAATTGATTCGATTAGGCACGACTATCAATTGAATGTCTCCGACAATTTGCATCCGATGGGGCGTAGTAAAAACTTTATCAAATTATCGCGCTGGAAACTACAGACAAGCATATACATACATACACCTATTCCCGAGTGGATAGTCAAAGTGATGAAGACTGCAGTGACACTTGGCGTTACGTTGATTAAGTACTCACAGTTATGGCAAATGTTTCCGAAAAGGGGAAATAAGGATAGCATTTTCGTGTCCTTTGTGTGTCGAGTGTGCACAACGCACAACGTATGTACTATACACACACACACTCATGCTCATGTTTGAGTTTCGTCTTTTGGGTACTTGAAAACATTTGGAAACTTTTAATGACATTCTCGCTTATTATTTTCTAGGGCTTCGCAGTCAAGTGTTTCGCCGCCTTAATCAATGGCAGACAATTGTCCCAGCAGTGGCTGTAATTAACAGATGACAAAGGCAGCTCTCCTTGGAATAACCACACCCCACCACACGCCTATATATACTTTATATATAGAGAATGTATGGATATGTGTGTTGACCAGAAGGGAGAACTCGATGACACTTACTGATATTATTTATTCAGGCAAATTGCTGCTTACGAGCGTTTCATTCGCCAGCATTTTACATTCGATTTCCATTATGCCATTTGTTGCTCGAAAGGCTTTGTCAGCCTGATTTGGTTTCCGTTTCCCGGACGTAACGAGGACCATGACGAAGACGAGGACGAGGACGAGGACAAGGACCCCAAAAACTGTTAATACAGACACACACACACGACAATGCCCCCTTTGTTGGCCATTTTAGGCCTACGAGAGGCAAGGACGTCCCCTCAAGTGCTGGCAATTATTTACAACAATCCGAGAATGGCTCTCTGCCAGGATCAAAGGAGGCGGTGACGAACCATACACCCACTACATAGAGGATAGGCCATCGATATGCACTTGGAGAAAACAAAAAATAAACATTTTTCTAACGAATTTCCAAAAATAAATTCAATGAATTCTGGGATTTATGTTCCTGACTTCCTTTTCTGTAATCTAGTCATTAGCTAAAATTATTCTCAGTGTATGTGCGTGTCTGTGGCGAAATAGTTTAACATTCTACGGATTTTCTTGGTATTTTCGGAATCGTTTGCCCAGCATCTCCTCAGCCGTATGGCTTGTTGGCGAGGTTTTCATTAAGCGAGCGGAAAATGACGCATGCCTGGCTCTTTGGGGCACGCTTCGCTTCACAGGACATTTGCGGTTATCCTTTATTGTCTGAGTGGCAATGTGGCAATCTAGCAATCTGGCTGGGACCTACATAGGAGATGCGCCACTCAAACCCAGTTTCCGTTTCAAAGCAAACATCATCCTCTCATCCGAACCAATCTCTGGCGGCGCTCAGAACAAAGGGAAGGAAAGTGCCTTGAAGTCCATTTGCTAAATAAATTTGATAAACAAGAAGCGCCCCTTCGGCACAATGAGACAGGACACTGGAGAAAAATATCTAGTAAAAATATTAATATCTTAAATATTTCATTATTATTTTAAATGAAATTTATATTTAGTCTTCTGTTAAGACTCAAGCAACAACTGACCTAGGTAAAGCCGGATTTCTTTTTAAAGTAAATCCATTTTATAAATCTACAATATTTCAAAATTACCCGTATTAAATATTTAAGGGATCCTGGTTGCTACTTTTATGCCAAGCGATGTCCTGCTGCCTCTCTGAAGAGCGAAGAGTGGCTGCCTTGTATCTCGACTGACCCCAATTGGCAACAAAGTGGGTGTCGCGCAGTTCCTCGGGGCAATGGAGGAACTTTAGCATTCAATCTGCTGAAAACACGAAACCAGTAAAAACGCAACGACAAGCGCTCCCCGCGAGCAGACATTTCAGACTTCAGACCACCATCCGCACTGGCATCCGCTTTTGCACTCCCCTCGACCGGGAATATTAAATTCTTGATGCTATTACCCGCTTGTTGATCCACATCATGCTAATTAGCCTTAACTTTTTGACGTCGCACTTGTCGGGGTTAAAGATAATGCCGCCGCCCCCCTCCGGAGTCCAGACATTATCAGGTTTCGGGTTTTTGAGAATGCTAATTGAGGGGTGAACGTAATTTATACGCAGTTTCAAAAATGAAATATCGAACGACGTCAGCACGGAATTAGACCATGGACGATGACGACTCGACTCCATGGCGCTCCATCTGCCTGTCGTCGTCCGCCATGACAGCTTAAATTCTGGCATTAACTTTTGGCCTTTTAGCTGGCAAAAAAGTTCTTATGGTTCTTTGAAAAATGTTTAAATCCGATAAATATGACGAGCATAAGTAGGTGTTCTTAAAAAACTTCTACAGGCTTCTTGTGAAGTTTGCCAGGAGTAAGTTTTTCATAATTACAACAAACAGGTTCCAATTATTAAGACATTTTATGATTTCATTAAAGGAACTTCAAGTTTTTAAACTTTTAAGTTCTACAAATTTAAAGGAATCTATAGCAATGCTTATTAAAAGATTTTAAGCAGAGAGCAAAGGTAAATCCTTAATATAATTTCTGGTTAGTTACCACAGAAAATAATTAATTAAAATAAGGAAATCCTCTTTGCATTCCTAGGTTGTGTTTGCCAAGGCCAAATTCGATTTGGTTGCAGCTTAAATCGCAATACTGTTTCGCAATTTATAAAATTTAATTAATTCTTCAGATTTATCCAGTCATGGCCAGAAGCCAGGCAGCCTGCTGTCCGAAAGAGGCTTTTGCGAAAATCGCACAAATCGCCGTCAACTATGCAGCACCGGCACCGCACAATCAGTGGCCATTGTCCGAGCTGTCCGCACCTCCGTTCCCAGACCCGATTCCGATCCCGATCCCGTCCAGGTTTCGCCCCTCTCACCTGGCGGGCGTCCCCGAAAAGCTGAGTGAACCTGCATCGCCGGCAGCCGCACCCAGGACACAAATCAAATTAAGAACTGACAGACCGCACCACACTGAACAAACCTCAGATACAGGGGGAAAAAAAGGTCCTGAATATCAAAAAAGGATGTTTTTATAGAAAACAAATAAATGCATTTATTGTTTTCCAATATGGTAGATTTCTTTAATTAATTAAAGGATTTACTTTAATCTTTTGCTAAATCAAATAAATTAACCAATTAAATTTTAATAAATTTGGTATACAAATCTTTTAGTAAATGCCTTTTTTTTCTTGTGTGTACACCGAACCGAACCAAACCGGACCGGCAGTAATTACGAGAGAGTGGCCGGCGGTGGGTGGCTAAAAGTGGGGCGGTAGGTGGCGATATTGGGTGAATATAAGGGCTCGGGCTCGGGCTGGCCAGCCAACAACCCACCCACCCACCAATAGTGCATAAATCACTTCGCATTCAGCGAACACGAAATCTATGCCCCTGACGCGCCCATCGAGAGCCGGCTGGTGATTTATATTGATTAAAACTAGATTTCAATTCCAGCCGAAGCAGCCATTATAAATGAAAGATAATCGTCGAGTTTTTTGTTCCCTCGAGTGCGAAAAGCCGAAAAACAAATGAAATCTCCAAACGGACTTGAATGGCTTCAGACAAGCAGCACTCATTCATAATTGAATATCCTTGAATCGGGTTTATTTTGTCAGGCCAAAGTCTGATTAGGTTTGAATGAAAAGCCAAGGTTTCATTAATTTAATATTTTCTAAGAACAGTTTTGTGATTTTTGGCAACTTAATTATCAAGGAAACTAAATAGAAATCGATGGGAAATTAATAAATAATGTTTTTTATAAGACCCTATGCCATAACGGCGGTATGCAGATTATGCATTAGTTGTCTTTATTAAAGGTTACTATTTTGATCGGCTAAGTTAATGGACTTTAACGAGCATAGCTCTTAAAAATAATTATCTAATATTTATTAACTTGTAACATTTATTTTTTAATTCACTTCTAATAGAGTTATATGATCCCAGGGAGTTATGAGACTGGGTTTTATGATACTGTACGTTTTAATATGTACCCGTTTATCTACTTAAAATTGCTTAAAACCATTATAAATTCACCCTTGAAATAAAATAAGTGATAGTTTTCAGTATCTACAACATGTTAATTAATGTTATCTTAGCTTTAAAGAGTTCCATAAAGACCTTGAATTCAGTATAATGAGTGCCATTATATTCCTATCACTTTAAATATAACCCAGATAAACCCAGATATATACTATTAAATATTTTTCATAAACTCAGCGGTCATTTAGTTGAAAGCTAGTTTAATGCTGGGTGCAAATTAGAGGAAGTTGGTCTGTAATTAAATGTGCGCACATTGCTCTTTTCCAATGGCCCTCGTCAACGGGATAAAAGTGAGCAATCAGAGTCAAGGGGAAATCCATCCTGGTGCTTGTTTGCAATTCAACCAGTCAGTCAGTCAGTCAGTTGGCCAGGAGGAGCTCTCCACTTGTCGCTGTCCCGTGTTTGGCCATCGTTTCCGGATAACGGCGTTCAATTTTCATCCGTGTTGTTGGCTTTTGCGGTCCCGGGTCTCTGTGTCCACTCCAGCGTCTACGTCTCTCTGTGTGTGCGAGTGGGCTGCGTGCGGTTCGTTTTGCGGATTTGTTTTCGGTTTAATTAATTTTAAAATGGACTTCTACCTTGGCGCTAATTGCACTGACTTTGATTTATGTGTTCAGATAATGACCAAATTGGTTTTCAGGATACCCACAGCACGCCCACCTGTCGGTGTCTGTTTGTGTCCCTGCCGACTTGCTAGCTCTTAAAGGTGGCACGCTGGGCCAGGAGCATTCCAAGGAGATTAATTCAAAAAATAGCTCGCAAATGGCTTTGTCCTAGCCAACAGAAGGGGCCTTTGTTGAGAGCCAACTTAAGGATTTAATTGATTTCTTTTATTTTGTTTTAAACAATAAAAGTGTAGGTCGTTTCTATTTTTAAGTTGTCTAGTTTGTCTAGAGAGAACTTTAATAGCTTATTTAGTAAAGAAATAAGGCGATTATAGAACGTTAAAATAACTCCATTTTGCAACTTTCTAAAAAGCAAATATACAAAGTTTCCGGTTGATTATTCCTCAGCCCTTACATCCTCCACTTTTCAAATAAAAAGTTTGCTCCATTTCTTACTCGTACGTACATTCGATTGCTTTTATGGCAGATATAAATTTTATGCTGCAGTGGATTCATGCTTGCCGCATTTTGGCCAATTTATTATTGTTACCCAATTTTCCTTTAGCCGAAATTCGCCGTTCTTCAATTGATGCTTGTAAACTTTTGGCGTTTTAAATTTTAAGTTCTGTTTTAGCCATGCCCGTGGAAAACTTAAGGTGCCACGTACGTACGTGGAAATTGAAAGTCTTAGCATGGCAGATAAAAATTGTAGAGAAAAACAAACAAAACTGAAATAAAACTCATGGGGCTGCTTAAGATCTTTATCTGAGAATACTCTAGTATGGAAAGGAAAACAAGAAAATGCCATGGAAAACGGGAAAGTCAACGAAACGTGAGGTACTAGTTTGATGTGTGTATTAATTATTTAAAGAGAAAACTTAGTGGCTTAAAATTTAAACAGAGGTTTTTTAACAGACTTGAACGAAAGGAAACCTACAATTATTGACTTCTTGCTCTGTAAATTCCCAAGTCCATATTCAGACTATATAATAAAATAGGTGATATTTATGAAACTACTTACTAGAAACTAAAACGTACATCAGTATATACAAGACTGCTACAGAAATCATTACAGATTTTATAAACCCAAAAAAGGTATAAAGCTACAAAAGTTGCATGTACTTTTTTTAAGGGATTTAAAAACTTCTTTTAGAATCCCAGATATACAAAAAATCCTCTAGCTTTTCGACTTGACTTCAAATATTTTAAAATAATCTGTTGACCTTGACCGTTTCGAATATTACAAATCAAATGGTCCATCTAAAAGTGGTCTCCATTTCTCTGGCAGAAAGCAGACCCAATGTGGGTGCATTCATTAAAGTTTCGCAAGATTCTGAACTTGGATATTTATTTTTGCTGGCCGAATAAGTAAAGGAAAAGCAATAATTTCCCCCTCAAATGGAGGCCAAAGGCAAAAGAAAAATGTTCAAAGGCGTCGTCGTCGTCCGTAGGTTTTTCCGTTGCAAACTTTGCATCGAGTTGTTTCACTGTTATCTCGAGAGGAAAATTTTCGGCCTCGTAAATAACCAGATAATTTGTCAAGGTCTTAAACTTACATTTAAAAACTTGTCTCGTTTTCTTAAGTCTCCTCAGCAGCTGCAACATTATCAATTACCTGAAATGATAGATATTTTTTGTTGGGATGAGTAAGGGAACGTTGATGGCTGATAATTAAACTTAAGTAATGGAGCCATAAAGAACATGATTGGTGAATATTAAATATAACATTTTGTTCAAGCACAACAATGTTTATGGCGGCTAATTAATCTTGAGTAATTAGCACATAAAGGAATGCTTTAACAAAGGGAAATGGCTTTTTAAGGAGGCTCATGCCTGGGAGGCGATGAAAAATAAAAATAGGAATGCTTCAAGATGCCTTATTTTCCCCTAACAAAGCAGATACAGGATTTTTATCAAGTCAGAGGGGATCCTAGAAAGCCATAGACTTAAGGTGTCACATGTGCTAGGAATAAATACTCTCTCCCCATTCCTGTTTACACACAAATTTCTGTTATGTTTTGTTTATGAAAAATTCCCGACAACGACCCAAAAGTATGCGGCAATAATTTTCACATTAAAATTGATTTATGACAACGCTCCACGGCACGCTCACGCTCCACCATATTCACTGGCACGGCCACATCCTCCGCTTACATCCATACATAGCTGAATATTTGGCAGCCGACGCATTCGACAAATCTTGGAGCTATTTGTGTTGGCTCCCACATCCGGCGAACAGGCGTCGGATGACCAAACAAACCAATGGAATTGGCTTGCAGCCTTAGCGAGCCCTGCCAGCCATAAATCATTTCCCTTAGCCACTTCTTCTTCGTCGTTTTCTTTCCCTGGCATCACGAAGGAGGATTCCTTGGCCAGGATCCTCTGCATCCTCCCTGACTCCCGCCCCACCTGACTTTGCACCTTTTTTTTCGGTGCCCGGACGTCACGAGAACCCAACACGGACGTCATCGGAGACCTGTCTTAGTTTCTACACTATCCGAAAAAAATATTACAATTAAACAATTTCTTTTTGAGTAAAAAACTAATTGAAAGAATTTTGTATTATAAAAAATTCAAAAGACAAACCCAATAAAATTTTTAGGAAACTTGGGATTTATTTAGTTCATATTTTAAATATCGTAAATATAAGTTTAATGTGAATTAAAAGTTAAAAACTTGTTTAAGAATAATTAAATGTGGAAGCATCTTATTAGCATTCTATTTTCTTTCCATTTTCTCTGATTTCGTGATGGTTCGGATTTCAGACTTCATAAATGGTATAATTTCCAAATTTAAATTCTACTTTTTGGTTATTACCTACAAACACATTTCAAAATCGTACAAAAAAAATTAATCATTTTCGAGCATATAAAACTGATTTATTTAAATTCGGTCTAATTTATAAAGTTCCTGAAGTAAACTATTTCTCCAAGTGCACAACTGTCCGGCACGGCTCTCGCTCATAAACGAAATTTATTAGCATTTAAATGTTTCACCGGAGGATGGGGAGCCGACGAGCATGGGAATGGGGGACTTGGCCGAAAAATGGCGCACATATGGGCTGGCTAGGTAATGAATATTACAGCAGTGGAGAATAGCGGATGGCGGAGGGAGTAGGGCAGTAGGAGGAGCCCCACCATCAGCATCGATGGATGCCGTGGGCCGTGTACCGTTCCGAGAGAAGCATGTTGCATAAGCCAAAATTAGTTTATGCATATTTGAAGGCTCCGAGGAGTGGGCCCAAGGGCTGGCACATGAGAGACACACACAGGAGAGGCACCGTCGCCCACTCGCCTTTGTTGTTTCGTTTCCAATAAAGCAAACGCCGTGCTCCGCTCCGCCATGATTACATTTATCTAGTACTTCTTTTTATGCCCAAAAGTGTGCTAAGCATTACAAATTCACAAATCTCTGTGTCGCAACAAAGGAAATAAACGCCAGCAGCAACTCTCTACGGAGGAGGCCAACATTTAATCCACCAGCTTCAAGCAGATATCATCGGAGTGTAAATTTAAATGTGGCATTTCTTTAACACTTTACACAGCAGAAGTTTAAAATTCCCTTAAGAAGAACGTGTGCTTTGGGGACACTAGGAAGCAAAGGGTATGTGCAGGAAGAATCCTTAGAGTAAAGCGACTTAACTGATAATCTAGATTAAACATTGCAGATTGAGCCTTATGTTAGTCTTTAAATGAAGGATATAAAAAAAGGCTTATCGAATGTTAAATAAACAAACAAAGATAACATAAAAACTACTCCAAAATCCTTTTAGCTTTTGTTAAAAAATTGTTTAGTTTAGACCTACATTTTCTAATATATTCATATCATGTTTTTCAGATAAATATGTCAAGTTTTTCAATAAAATTACCTGCCCCATTTATTGCAAAAAAGAATGAATAGCGAGGCTATCATTACAATATGCTTATGAATATCACATTTACTAAATGGTTCCATTATTTAAATGCTAAAAGCACAAACAGCAGTCCATAACATTCATTAATAATGAAAGCTATTGAATTAAATGATTTCATTGAATTTTTATGAGCACACATCCTCTTTGCTTGTATTGACAATGCAAAAAAGAAGGCTGAAGGTTAGTCTGAAAAAAATATGTTTCACCCGACTATGTAGGTCGAAATGGCAGCAAACATTTAAATTTTAAATTACTATTTGTCCTACTATCAGTTTTAGTTTCTTTGAACCTTTTAAAATTGGCACCCTGCCCTGTCAATCAAATGACCTTTTAAAGCCATCAAACCAAACGTCAAAATCAAGGACATCAGTCGAATGGCTTTCAATAAGGACAAGTGACACATCTGCCAATGATATTATACAGTGCGATTCGTGGGTATTAAGGGCTTTACACGGCATTTAAAATTTAAAACTTAAAAACTATGGAAATAATAAAATAATAAATCAATTTAATGCACAAATTTAAACAAATATATATCCTTTTTCCTTGAATTAAAAATTATATCAACTTATGTGAGTGAGTTCTAAAAATAAACCTAAGCTAGAAACCTCAACTTAAAAGAGGATAATTCTTTAACCTTGCATGTAATTTAGTTTCGGAAAAGTGGTTAGCAACTTAGGAGCCGATTGTAAGCCTGGTTTTTAAGATTATTCATGGACTGAAACATGCAAATCACCCAGATACCGATTTTATTTTCAAAAGAAATAAAACTACAGTGATTAAGTAATTTCCTTCCAATTTACTGGAAAATTAATCTTTTTAAATAAATATTCCCTCCTTAAAAATTTATTTAAAAGTTACCTAAAGAAAAAGTTATCAACAAAACAAACCCAAGAAGCCAAAACTTAAAATAAACAGAAATTCTTCATGTTGACAAATAAAGGAAGCTAGGAGGCTTCCTGATTCCTGCACATTGGCATGCAAATGGAGCAAACTAGCAGGTGTGGTAGACAGTCCCGAAACGCACTGTAGGCAGGACTTTCGGAAGGGTAACGAATCCCTGATGTTTGCAAGCAAACAATCAAATGTACGAGTTCTTGTTTACCGTGGATGCATCCAGCAATGCGGGCATACATATTTCAATTGATTTGTTATTGAACGCGGAGGAGGCTTTACTTTACTCAGTCATGTAACTCTTGCTAGCTTGTTTACTTTGTTTTTCTTCATTTTTTATTTGTATTTTTTTCGTGATTTTCCGGAATTACACACAGCACCAACAACAACAGCACAGCGAATCGAAAGTGTTTAAAGCGCGGCAAAAATCGAAAAGGCGAACGAAATCGAGTCGGCGGTCGAAAGGTCGACGGTCGGCAGGTCGCGGTCTGCTCCACCGTTTTGGTTCATCCGCACTGTGGGACGGCTGCCGACGAACTGAGGCGACAGCGACGCCATCCGCTCGTTTAAAGGACGATGACGACGAAGGCGCCGCCAGAGAAGGCTGCCAAAACACTCCTCGCCTGATAAGGATAACGGCACGAAGATGGGGACTCGGCACTGTGGGCTGGTTAAACAACTCGGGCGTATACACAATGCGACTCATGGGCCTTAAAACTGTGCCGATACGGTTGTGGGGAGGTGAATAGAAATGGAAAGCTTTCTAGTTCTATTTAAAATTGTTATTTCTTATTATATATTATATAAATACATATTTAAAAGCAAATTAGGATTAAAATGAAAGTGTCTCTTTTGTAAAATAACACTATAAAACCCTACAGAAAAAAATGGTTTTAAAAAAGTAGCACAAAACTGCTTAGCGAAATATTTATAGGTAATTTATGACCTTAACCTCAGTTAATTATTTACCAGGTAATTATTTTAACCCTAAGGCAATCGCTTGTTAGTTTCATTTAGGCATTTAACTTAATGCCAAACCAAATTGGCCAAATTGGATCTCTAGCTAAAATATTACCTATTATGATATGTTTTAAATATATATAAATTTTGATAATTCTTTTGATACATTGTGGTTAATTTTATTTAATTTATGTAAAAGTTTTAATTTGTATTTTTTATTTAAACTTTTAAGCTACCAAATAATATAATATTTATTATTTTAGTTTAGATCCAAAATATCATGTAAAACCCTTTTGGTTCTCTTATCTCAACCGCTGCTGTGCGTGAGTATGTTTTGCTTTTCTAATAATATGAATGCAAGCGTAGAGCAAATGTCATAAAATACCAGTCAAAAATTCAAAGTTGACAGTAAATAACGGCTTCGCATAAAAAACATACATCAATGTTTGCTCAGCCAAACAATTTCTACTAATTAAGAGCTGGACCCCAAAGTAATTCCAAAAACATTTTTTAGTGAAACGGCGGCATGTTAGTTTGATGCAATTACTCAAGTGGCGAAAACTTTTCAATTGCGATTATGTATGTTTTGAACTCGACGAGTGATAAGCATCTCGCTCTCTTTCGGCACTCTCTTCTCATTGGGAGAGCTTCGTGCGCACGCTCAAAAGCGCAAAGGTAAACAAACGAAACTTTCATTCATAAAATAGCAACAACGCAGCCGGCGAAAGAGACGGCAGAAGCAAGAGTGAAAGAGTGGTGGGGGAAGGGGGTGTTAATTCAAATGGTAATCAAAACAAAATTGAAAAGCTCTGCGCCGCCACATGTGCACATCGCGGTTTTGTGAGTCACACAGCGCGGCCAGTGTCTGCGAATTAATTTTGAGCCGCCCACGGAGAGCTCTCGGTTTTAAATCTCATTACCGAATCGCCGTCACGCCTCATTGACGCCAGGTAGCCCCAATATGGCAGGTAAGCGAATGTTCCGCAAAAGGAATGCCAATAATCGCACGGCAATTACAGCTGTAGACGCTGTAAAGAGCTGTCACTGTAATTACACTAACAGCGCTGTAAGTGGGGTTTTGTAATGTTACGGTCGACTGCCAACTCTGAATGCTACATCACCCTGAAAAAGCACGGTTTTTTGGCAGTGCAGCCAACACGGTTTTTTTGTTAATTGGAAAAGTAAAAAACTTTAAACGAATTTATTAACCTTTTTAAGTTATTATTTCTGATAAAGCAAAAGGGAATACATATAACAACAAAATATTTTATTAGTAAGTTTTAAACCATCTAGCTAGATCCCTAGTAACTGATATTTCATTGGCACCACTGTCGAAGTTAACTTTTTGTCGATAGTCAAAAGCTGCTAGTTATGAAACCGGTTCTCTTTTAGGTTCTTATTGTTCTCTCCTTTTCTCTTTTTAATTTGGTGTAAGAGATTAAGAGAGAACACCAAACAAACAATGCACTTGTGTTGGTGGCGTTGCATGCCGGTTTTTTGTTATTCTGCCGATTCCGCTGCTCTGCCGGTGATTCATCGACAGCGAACACAGCGGCGACAAATTCCAAAATTAAAGAAAGACTCTTTCTGGAACTCCACGAAGAATTGAAGAAAAGAGGAGGAAGAGCGGAAGAGGAATGTGGAAGAAGGAGCCCAAAGAAGACAGCAACCTCTGGCCTTGATTCGGAAAGAAATTCCATTACATTTGCATTCCAAGCTTTGAATAATTTGCATTTAAATGCGAAACAAAGCTATAAATGCGTTATATATTGCTCAAATTTGGATTACCCTTTTTCGATGTATAAATATTCCGTCGAACTTGATTAATTCAAATAATGTTAGAGGGAACTTGTCTCAACTGAATAATAATTTTATATCTAACGTAAGGAATTGTACATAGGCTTAAATTGGTTGAAATCATTCGAAAATTGAAAAATTAAATACAAATAATCTCAAATTGTCATCTAATTCATACTACTATTGTGTTCTTTTCCGGTTTACTTAGCACCCGAATAAACGTACAAAAAATGTCTCGTACAAAAATAAAATAATAATAATGTTTACATACATTCATGAATCTGTAGGATTTTGTATCTGTATCTGTATATTCGCGGCACTCAATGACAGGTCATAAAAAAACCTCTCGACGAGGTGTGATGTCATGTCTGTTCCATGTTCTGAAACTTATGATTTATACATCTAAAACTTAATGGTGCATATAAAAGTATTAACGAGCCTGGAACCAGATGCTAAATTTATAGTTCCCACGTTCTCAAGCAGCAGAAAATTCGATTCTTTTTTTTTCGAAATTGTGTTATGTTGACGATGCTTTCCCAAGATTTTAGGAGGATTAAACAGTAGAACTATTAATTCTTTAAAATAAAATGTATATAAAAAAAGCATAAATAAATGGAATTTTTGTGAAATATAATATAATAGAAGTATATTTAATAAAATCAAAGATTAGGCAGATTTCTGGTTAGACAGGGGTAAGTTTACAATTTAAGTTCATAATCATATATACATATTTCATTAAATAAACGTAGCATTAGGCCGATACCTTAAACTAATAAAGGATGTCGAAAAAATATTATTTTTTTTATAAATTTTTTTTTTTTTTTTATATGCATGTTAATGTTTAAGATGATAATAATGAGATTGTATTCTGAGTTCCGAATGTGGCAAGTTACTCATTAGTTATTGTAAACCTCATTTAAGTTTCTAGGCTATTAGTCAGAAATTAAATATATTTAATTATTACTGATATTATTCATATTTTTTTTTAAGTCACACAATTTTTTAAAATACTAATCACACTGGGATTTTAGTAGGTAGCCAATGCGGTTGCAAGATATATATTTCAGTTACTTAAACCTCTTTTTTAATTTTAGGATTTATAAATATTTAATTTACAATAAATATTTATATATATTTTCTTATAGTAACTCGTCAAATAGCAGCCCAATAAAGCCAACCCATACCCTACTTTACTATAATAAGTAGCTCTTGATGTGCACGGCATCCCAACCGCAGACGAGGCTACACACGGTCGCCAATTGTCGCTATCACTTTGCTTTGTTGTGTTCCAATTGATTCGAGATCTCAATCATAGAGCGATGAATATTGTGCTAGGGTTGAGTTAATTGAAATGCAGATTAGTTGCAGTCCCGCCTCAATCAGTTTGCAGGGAATTAATTTAATCACAAGTGAGTTATCGATCGGAAAAGTGAGGCAAGGTCAGCCGCCAGTGGATTTTCAAGGCCCCGGGATGCATTATCAGAAGAGGGGGAATGCCAGACCTATGCCTCACCAAAAATCCGTTTGGTGACGCAAGAACAACAGTTTCCGGCCTTTACAGCTTTTGTTTTCCCGCATATTCTGTGGCTTTGTGGCCGCCATGAATAATGCCCAATAATGCTGCTGCGAACCACTGAATCGGAGCACCTGATATCGCGTTGTAAGGTACGAACCCCGATAACACCGCGGCGATAAGATAGCCGGGCGGGGCTGGCGCAGGCGCAGACGAATCTGTGGGTGCCAGTAAGGCGAACAAATTAGTAACCCATTTCGGATCGCACCTGCTATCGGCATACCTGCTTATCTTATCGCTGACCGTGTATGCTCAGATTGCAAAAGCTACAAATTCTTGGCGACAATACCTAGCCGCAGGTTGACTTTCAGTGATATTTTCAGTTTAGTCGACGAACGACAACGATACGAACACGAATCATTTGTTGTAGTTTCCGCGTGAAAATTACAGAAAAGATTGTGAGTGCGCACCCAGTGATTAGAGGTGCCAGTGGGACAAGTGAATACTAAAATATTCCTACAAATTCCAGCTGAAAAACAACAACGAAATCAGCATCTAGTGCAAAATGGTATCCGTGGAGACAGTTGGTTCTATTTTCATCAAGGCCCTGAAGCTGGTAAGCATAAGTTACCCCCATTTTTATTTTTCGTTTTCGAAATTGAGCAATAGCCTCTGTAGTCGCAATAACTTTGCCTGATAAGCGAGCGTTTTATCAACCCTGGCGTATTAGCAATATTACTCATACGCCGCGCTGTACGGCGAGGCGTGGCTGGAATGTGATTCACTCTACACAACATACATGACCTCATTGCATCCTTTTCGCGTCCTGTTTGCAGATCATCAACCTGGTGATCATCTTCCTCTACCGCTGGGGCGACGGCGGCGAGTTCCTGGGCATCGGTGGCACTTGGAACCTGAACGAGGAGAAGAGCGCCGATGCGGAAATTGTGGCCTCGGGTGTTATGGTGGGATTCTTGATCTACACAGGATGCCATACGATTGCCTATGCCTTTGGCACCACCAAGCATAAGGGGTGAGTTCAAGAAGAGTCTGATATAGTGACATATGGAGTTCTTGGAGCAAACGAAAACCTTGAAAACAGGTTAATTCTTGAGATATAAACTGGTTTCTGGCTTACTAAGATATACATCATTTTGTTCTTAGAGAACTCCTTATAAGCTTTATAATTTGCATCTAATTATAATCTTTCTTCTATTTTTTCAGAGAACTCTGCGACACCATCATGAACGTGGTTGGCTGCATCATGTGGATCGCCGTGGGCGGAGTTGCTCTGCATTACTGGAAGGGTTACATGTCCGACGAGGGATTCCTGTATGTCAACTCGGAACGTCAAGTGGGCATTGCCATGGGATCGCTGTGCGTCATTGAGGGCGCGCTGTATCTGCTGGACACCGTGCTGGCCTGCATACACTATTCGAAGGGCGACACCGACTATACCCAGTAGAGCGTGACAGCAACGGGGAGGATAATCGCAATCGCCGAATAGCACACACACATCCACATTATTTGTCTTTATGCATAGAATCGTTTTAAGTGCAAATTAGTTTATATCCGCAATCAAGCTACTTTCGTAAGGGTCTAATGTCGTTGTTTTATACACTAACTTTTTAATATTTTTTCTATTCACGATTATACGAATGTTTTTGGCAAATACAAATAGTTAAGACCACGCCACGGAAAAATGCTTTTGTGAACAACTTGGAAAATTCATTTGGGATGAAAAAGGAGCCAGCATACATTTTTAGGAATTGTAATACCAAAAAGTAAGTGAAATGCTAATATCATGCAGACTAAACCAACAAAAAAAAAGGTCAAGAAATTAAATGGGCAAAAATCTTGATTTTAACATCACAATTTATCGCTCCGAATCTGCAAACAAATCATTCAGGTCTTTCTATAGCTTTTTTTTCGTTAAGAACTGTTCACTTCGGAAAAGACTAATATTAGTTTTACAAAAAGGTTACTTTTTGGAGGAAGCAACCCAAAGTGGGTAAATAGATAAACAGATACCTCTTAGTCTGTCGATTTTTGCTTAAAAGAATATACATTAATTAAGGTTAAACTGAAGAATGAATAAATTTTGAAAGAAATAAAAAACTAACTAATATCAAACAGATACAAAGACTCAAAGAATATCCTATATTTTTATATGAAAGCATTTACATTTTTTATAAACAAAAAGTTTCCAATAATTTCGAAAAAGTGAATGAAGTTAAAATGCATTTGAATTTTGTACGGGATCCTTGTTTTTTTTTTTTTTTATAAGTAACTTAGAAGTTCAAAGGAAACAACTTTTATTCCTTTGATAAGAAAGAAAAGCTTATGAGCAGTTCGAGTGGTTTTCATTTGAGCCCCTGGTACTTCCGGTGAGATTTAGCGGGTTCAATGAGGCATTGACCATTCCGAGAAAATTTCTGCATTTATCAAAAGAACATTGGCTAAAGTCATATACTGATGCGTCACCTTTATGACTGAATCTGATAAGAGAACTCAACAAGTTACAAGTGAAAAGCGGTACCCTCTTGAGCAGGCTGTAAAGAAATACAGGGAAAACCCTTGTTTACAGGCAAAACTATACCTTACATTCTTTTAAATTATTTCTCTATGTTGGAATAAGTTTAGGTGGAATCCTAGAATAGAACTTGTAATATTGTCAAGGGAAATAGGATATCCAAAATCTACATTTTTAGTAGCAGAATTTCAATTAAATATTTTAGAAATGAAGCAAATGTTTAGATGAGGATTC
Organism: Drosophila ohnishii; assembly: GCA_018905755.1. Taxonomy (NCBI): domain Eukaryota; kingdom Metazoa; phylum Arthropoda; class Insecta; order Diptera; family Drosophilidae; genus Drosophila; species Drosophila ohnishii. The sequence continues at coordinate 7,249 of JAEIII010016165.1, read as the reverse complement.
ATTATAGAAGGAATAATAGTTTAACTAGAATAGAAAAGCAAAAAGTGCCACCACCTACCTGTTTCTTTGGATTCCCTTGCCCGTCCACGGCGTCTCGTTCCCGCTGCTGCTGCTGTTGATGCTGCCTCATGCTGCCACTTCTGCCCACGCGTTGCGAACACAAGGCACACCGCCTTCCTACGGATCCATCCTCCAGATTGAGGGCATCGAAGAGCACTGCCTGATCCAGAATGAAGGAGTTCCGTGTCCGCAGATTCAACAGCTCCAGCGTTCGCGAATCCAGGCTCTCCCGATACACATTGTGCACTCGGTCGAGGTTGTGCTCGTAGTCAGTGTCCAGGTTGTAGGCGCTATTCAAGCTGGCCATGCTACTCCTACCCTCCAATGAGGTTTTGCTTCTGCCATCCAATGAGGTTTTGCTGCTCCGCTTCCGCCGCCTCACCACCGTCCTGACCGATTCCTCCAGCGAGGAGCCCAGGGGGACGGGTGTGCGCGGCAGAGTCTCACCCAGTGGTGAGGGAGAATGCGAGTGGGAGTGGTGGGCCAGGGCCGAGGGTGGCAGTGGCAGCTGGGTTGCAGTAGGCAGCGGCTGCTCCGCCAGACTCATTAAAGACTGCTGCCGCTCCAGCTGCTTCTCGTAGCCGTTGAACTTGTCGTAGTCGATGAAGGACATGTTGGCATAGCTAACCATATTGTCGATGGCCTGCAGGGATTGCAACGAAGCGCTCCACTTGGGATTCATTTTCTCCTTCTTCTCCGCCCCGCTACTGCTCCCGGTAAGTCCGCTGAAGGTGCTTTTGAACGAGGCAATCAGGGTATTGGATCGTCTTTTTTGGAAGTTCAACTGGGGATTGTTGGCAGGCTCCGTGTGGTTTAGCGAGAGTAGCGAGGCCTTGCGCTGAACCGGCGGCTGGAGTTCCTCCAGCGGGGTAGAGGTAAAGGGCTGGGCGGATTGCCGGCGCTTCGGCGTCCTCACCGAGCTGGTGAGTTCCGTTCTCCGAAGGAGTACCGGTGAGTTGTCCTGCAGATCCGCCACCGAGGTCTTGCGCGGCGAGGCCGGCGAGGTGAGATCCCCTGACTTCTCCGTCTCCTCAGACAGCTGCTCCAGTTGCGGCTCGATGAAACTCCGTCGATTTGGCCGCCTCATTTGGATCATCGAGCGACTCCGGGTAAACAGAAAGGGCGTCCGGCCGGAGTCCACATCATCGTCCACCCTCGAAATGTTCTCCTTGCTGCCGGTCAGGTGGTTGATGAACTTGGAGAACTTGTTGCGCAGCGAGAAGCTATTGGATCGCTCCATCTTGGGAACACTCTCGTAGCCAGGCAGAGTGGTTGCGCCCATGATGAGTCCTTGGTTCCTCCGCTCTGCCTCGTAGGCCTCCCGAAATTTCTGGGTCGTATTAATCGGCGCTGACGTACTGTTTTTGCTATTGTTGTTCGGCACTATATGGCTGTTGTTGTTGTTGATATTGCTATGATTGTTATTATTGTTGATATTCGGCTGACTATTCTTCGCATTCGTCGGTGTCTTGACTTTATTGCCATTCGGCAGCTGCTGTTGCTGTTGCTGCTGTTTCTTTTTCAGTGTCTTTTTCTGCGCCTTGGTCGCGCTCTTTGTCTCCTTGTTGGAATACATGCCGAAGCCAGCGGACTTCAAACCCCTGCGAAATATAAATTGGAGAGAGTGTGCGAAATTGGCTGTTAATAGACTGATTAAAAATCGGGTAATACGACCGTTCAGCTTTTATTTGGACTCGCGGGCCGCCAGCTCGTATCAGCATTACGAAAGCCCCCTACTTTGGCCATACTCGAATGGCAATATCGATATCGCCGATCAAGTTCTGGGTTCTCATGAGCATGCAAGTTATTCGGAAAGAAAATAAACATAAATATTGACTGCGAACGCAGCTATCTTGTGGGGGTTCCCTCTTTTATGTATCCATCTTTCAGAGATCTTCAGGATCTCCAAGATTTCATTGCCTTATAGTTATTATAGAACATTATACAAGTCTTGTATTTCACAAGCTGAAACTTAAAAATTGTATAGTAAATCGCTTTATTATCTCACTCTTTAATAGACATTATCTATTGTTATGATTGTATTTTTAGAAGGACTTTAATCTAATATTATGAGATTTTATATCTCGAGTGTTGATGTTACAAATTTGTGTCGTTTTGAAGAGGAGTGATTTCAAAAAGTGACAGTGTGACGGATCTGCAATAAGCTTCTTGAGTTATTTAAGACAAAAATTAAGAAAACTTTAACTTTACAGAAAATATATAAATACAATTATATGTATTTTTTTTTACATAGAAGGAAAAACTCATAGTTAAGTTCATATTATAAACATAGAAACAACTTTGCACAAAGCGATAAAGGTTTCTTCGAATTTTGTCATATTGTATTCAGCGAAACCCTTTTCTAAATAAATTCTATGATGGCTAAGAAATAATTTTAAAATATGGTTTCTTTGGAAAAATGTTGCCCGCACTTACTTGAAACTTTAAATTCTAAAAATAGTTCTGATCTATCTTAGAGCTCATCGCGCTTGTCTGGGATCGATTGAGGGGGGCATTTTCCCGATATTGACGTGACAGTGACCTCGGCTGTATCTGAGAAGCGGACGGAGTGCTAAGCGGCGGAGTACTAAACGAAAGCGATGGACAAGTGCAATCTGTCAATTTATCATCGCCAAAGGACGGGGACGGCAGGCAGCGACTCGTTACATTGATAAACGCGACCCAATACAGCAAGAAACAAAAAAAAAAAACTCGCATATGTCATGCGTTTGTTTGAGTATTTGTGAGTGTTGGGGGAGCCATTATCTCGTACAGTGGATACCGCACAAGCGAAACTTTCACTCGGGCTACACTCCGTAATAAGCGTTGCTTGCGACACAAATCAATATGCACTCTATCTACACTTAAAATAAAATAGATGGCAGTCATCTTAATTAGGCAAGAATTCCATTAAGTTTCAATCTGTTTAAAGTTTTGAACTTTAAATTTAAAAACTTAATCAATCGTTTACTTCTTTAATTTTTTAAAATTCTTTGCATTCTTAATTACAAATTGGGTATTATTTCCAAGTGTACACTCTTTTCCTGAACCCAAGTTAATATTGGAAGTACACAAACAGTTAGCCATTCTTAAAGACAAAGTATGGGACTTTCCCCAATTAAGAGTTCTCTTTTTTCAGAGTGTACTTTGCTGTACATAGACTTGCAGATACGTGGCCCATATAACCAAAGATACACAGCGAACACTTTGAGATACTTGCAGCAGGCATCGGCATCGCCGTCATTGGCAGTCCGTCTCCTCTATTCGACACAATTCCAATTTACGACTGACACTCGAACGGCTGACATATGCGGACGGCGACGGGATGGATGAGCTATATAGCTGCTCCCGGAGTACTGAATTGGGCTAGAAAGGAGGGACGCCACAGTGAAACTGCCTAAATGTTATCGCCAGCAATTTTTATTTCCACCAAAGCTCAAAAACAACAGTCAACAGCCAGGGCAGTGATAAGATTTCGAATCGAAATAAAAAAGCCCAGACAAGCAACACACTTGTCTGAGTTCCCGTCGGTCGGGTTGGCCGCTTGGTTGGGTTGTGCCAATTCGGTGGTCGGGTTGGCCGATGGTTTTGGTTCCGTTCTACCAACAATCGTCAGCGGTGGTGTGTATCCGAGAGATTGCGGCTGGGGTATGCCGCAATCTTTTTGGCCCGGAGTGGAGTGGAGCACTGTCTCTGATTGGACAGTGTAATAAATATTTATAGTTGGATGACTTGCCGACTAGTTTTACCCCATTATCCGACTCGAAATCAATGCTCTCTGATCTTTTCCCTTTATAGCTCTCTATCTGTGACAGAATTGGGAGGCAAGGGATCTTTTATTGAAGCTTTTATAATACTTCAGCAATAGACCGATGTTATCAACCCATTAAAAATTATTCACTTGGTCCCGGGGGCGCTCTTTATCAATGTCAATGCCACTTCAGTGGAACTTCCCGAAAGCAAACAAAAATTATATTATGATTCATGAGCCGAGGCCAATTATGTTTAAGCAGAGAACTCAATTGAGAAACTTGCTGGGGAGCTTTTGAGTCGTTATTTCGACAATGAGACACCGCGAATATATTTGATTGTGTGCACTTTTTAAGCCAAAGTTAATTATAGCTTGAAGTAAACAGTAAACAAAACTCTTAGGTAACGTTTCGTTTGCATTGCTATCAAACAAAGCAAAAGGAATCAATCATTCTTTTCTTTTTTCCATATCGATTTGGTATCGTTAGATAAGGTTTTGTTGCGCCATTTTACCGATTTTTGTACTTTTTGGCAGTTTCATGTATAAAGACTGAATAAGATATGTATAAATCTATTAATTATGAAAAATCAACCTTAAGCTGTTATATTTTTTAAGATTTTTACAATAAGTACTCCATTTCCCTTCATATTTTTTACCCTGATTAAAGGTACGTGATAGTTTTATCACAGATTATATGGGCCTTTTAAAACCGCATACTTGCCATTTCTCAGAGATGTGAATAATATCTTAGCATGAAGTGCAAACGACCGTGATAATGATGATGTGGTCATGTCATTGAGACCCCTTTATTCCTAACACTGAATACCTTCACCGCCTCGAAATGGGTTGTTTTAAATGGTGTTGACCATTGTAACACAACATTCATGGCAAAACGTGGATTGAATGGCTTATAAGACCGACTCCAAAAGATAAATTGTGCAAACTCTGTCGGCCAGAAATACAAAAAATTACTGAAATATTTGTTCTCTGCTCAGTTTAAAAGCGATATTGTATGTGTATCCCAATGCTACACCAAGAAAAATATAACAATGCGGTTCGGTTAATTGTCAATGAAGGTTTCATGGAACTTGTTTTATAATTAAACTTGAAAATACTTGAGTTAATCAAATATTTCTTAAAAATAAGTATATGAAGTTTTATATACATAAAAAATTTCTAGTTAATGACTAATTTCTGCCGATACTTTTCTGCAAGTGCTGATAGACTCAACCGCACACTCGAGTTATCGTTACCGCATCGGGGAAGCCATGATCGGAATATCAATAACAATCAGTCCCCTCAAACACTGGCTGTCCCGTTGAACCGAGTCCCTCGGCCAAGCTTCAATTAGCCGCAAGCATTGTGGTTAATTTAAGCCGGGTCTCCACGACAGTCCTGCAGAGTGCTCTTGCCAAGTTGCAACTAAATACATATATTATTTCGAAGCGATATGCCCTTGCACTTGCAGCGCTCTTCGAGTCGGATATCGATATCGATTTCGGTTTCGTTTGATTATTCGCCACGCTCCGTTGCCGATTTCAAATCTCATTGTGCGTGGAGCACTAACCAGATTCGGTGTTATGGTTCACTTGGTCTTGAGCAGAGTTCGCTTCGCCTCTCCGTCTTTATCTCCCCGATCGAGTATTGCCTTACCTTAGCACTTGCCGGTTGCTTCTGTTTGCTGTTCGTCGTCAAAGAGTTCACTCCAGGGTGGACGTGGACTATTACGAATGCAGACTTAACTTTTCAATTGGCTGATCAAATTTACCTTCCAAACAATCGATATGTTGGCGTAACGAGAGAGTGGCAGGCGGCAGTTAAACTAGGCAAACAAATCAAGTAATCAACCTTACGGAAGGCAGTCTAAAGGAAGGCTAGTTCCCTCTGATTTAACTAACCAAAGGGGCTTAAAAAAGGATCATTGAAATATGTGCAACTATTTCGTAAACATTGCTTATTTTCTCTATTTGTTTTATTAGACGGCTTTATCCAAAAATATTATTATTAATATGAATACTTCGTTTTAGATTTTGTATGTATTTCCTGCACTATTAATTATTACGTTCTTAGTTGTAACAGAAGCGAAAAAGCCAAGCTAAGCGCTACACAACTTGGCTTAAACACGTGCCCCCAGTAATATTATATTTCGGGCAAATTCTAATTGTTGTGCTCGGAAATTTAATATTCCTCTGTATGTATCCATAACTCTTATTAAAATTGTTTACAACATTTGTATTTTGGGTGCCCTTCTGGCGCGATTCTTTTTGTTTACTAAGAAATTAATACCGTGATATTTAAGATGCACTTGGAAGTGCTGGGGCTGGGGTATGAGGCAGTCGAGCTCACTGCATTTTCACCGGCTAACTTGGCACTACTGTTTGCGTTGATTTTCCTAGGCCGAAACCAGTTTGCGGCTTTCATTGACGACGCATTGTTGTCCGAGTGCACATACTTATAGAAAAAACACAGTCGAGCATCAATAAATCGAAACGCCACTTATAGGAACTTAAAAATGTGAAACATTTAAATAATATTTTCTGTAATATTTGATTTATTTATGTTTGCTGATTTTCCAAATCAAAACTAGCAGTATAACCTATAAAAATATTATGCCAAATAAAATTATTATTGATATGAAAAAGATTGCTTAAATTCCTATCCATAAATAATATATTCTGTTTAATTTTTGTAAATGGCCTTCCCTTGAGAGTTTTTCGGTCGAAACTAAGGTTCTTCCGACTTTGGGATTAGAATATAAATAATAATAAACAAAATATACACATGCTCGGAGATTTATAACATTTTCGTTATTAACTTTAGAGCTCAAATTCTGCCTGCAGATACTCCACAAAGTTCTAGTTACAGAAGCTAGACTGTAGCCACTGATTGATGGCTCGGCGCATAGAGTTCCTGTGAGATGTTTTCCAATACGAGATGAGTGTAAGTTGCAGGAACTCAAACCGGTTGCGAGACGAATCGAACTATGAGCTGTTCGAGCCCAAAAGCAAAGCGAATTGCGCCTCAAAATGGCCGAGTTGGAAATGGTTTTGGGTGCATTATGCTAGTACCATGTGATAAGGCATTTGGAGCAATGAAAACTGGCCTCAGCACTGTCACTTTGATGATGATATGCAAGTTACATAAATCCGCGCCCAGCCTGTTGTTTGCCTCTCACGTACTTGTTAGATTAAGCGCTTTTGATAGCGGGCGATAATGCCATCTCCAGCACGTGTCCACACATTTATCTGGCAGACCTCAAGAGTGTCTATTAGGTGTACTAGGTTAGTTCAAGTTGTAGCTCAAACACAACTGTACAGATAAACGCACTTACTTATCAAATGAAGCGCAAACTCATTCTGAATCTCAAGGAAGGATGAGCTTGTTAAAAGCTCACAAGGTCCTTTTATAAATATTAAAAAATTAAATTAAATTAAAATT